>BLBF01000045.1:531189-588287 GCA_015471245.1 Laticauda colubrina | reverse complement strand
CCGCCCGCCAGTGGCTCCAGCGGCCCGCGGCGAGGCGCGCATCGGAGTCGAGCAGAATCGCCCCGGGAGGGCGACGGCGCTCTGAGCACAAGCGAAGCGCCTCGCTTCAGGCTGCCGCCCGGGGCCCGGATGCTCACCCGGCCTCCGGCAGGCGGCGAAACGCCCGGAGCCGGTCCTGGAGGGCGAGGTTGCTCGGCCGGGCCGGGCGCCCGCCTGCCTTCCCCTCCGCGGACGGACGGACGAACCCGCCGGGTGCTCTGCAGGGCCGCGGGCGGGCCTTCGGGGAGTCCGCCCGGGGAGCCAGCCTGGCCCGGTTTCCCCGGCGATGCCCGCGGCTGCGCTGCAGCGGCCCGTGACTGACACCCGGCGCCTCTCGCCTGCCCCGCTGCTTGGCCGGGTGGCCCTCGGTCCGTGCGCAGGCGCGCCCTCTTCTGGTCAAGCGCAGGGGCGGCCGCTTCCCCTGCGGAGCCCTTGCCGGGCCCTCCCTGGGCCCAACGCCCTCCCGCCGGCCAGCGACGGCGGTCCGTTGCCAGGGCGGTCGTCAGGGGCGGCTGCGCGGCCCGCCCCTCTCGCGAGACTTGGAGGCCGGTTGCCTGGAGACGCGGCGGCCGAGCGCCTCTCTCCCGCGGCGTCATGGTGAGGCTGGCTCCGCCGGCGGAGCGCCTCGGGCGGGGACTGCGGCGGCTCTCGGCCCTCCCGCAGCGGGCCCGCCCGGTGGCTGCGCCGGGATGCCGGGCCGCGGGGCTCCGGGCGGGGGGCTGCCGCCGTGCAGGGGGACCCACCGCGGCTCTCCTCGCCCCTCCCGTAGGCGCCCAAGAAGAAGGCGGAGAAGAAGGGCGGCGGCGGCGGCGGCGGCGGCGGCGGCGGCGGCGGCAAGAAGGGCAAAGGCGCCAAAGGCCCGGCGGTGGTGGACGCGCTGCCCCCCGACGGCATGTCCAAGGAGCAGGTGGGGCCGCCGGGGCCGGGCCGGGGTCTTCCCGCGGGGCCGGCGCGGCCGGGGTCCCTGCTGGGCTGAGCCTGCCGGGCCTCTTGCAGCTGGAGGAGCACATGGGCCGAATCCGGGAGGAGCTGGACCGCGAGCGGGAGGAGCGCAACTACTTCCAGCTGGAGCGCGACAAGATCCACACCTTCTGGGAAATCACCCGGCGGCAGCTGGACGAGAAGAAGGCCGAGCTGCGCAACAAGGACCGGGAGATGGAGGAGGCGGAGGAGCGGCACCAAGTGGAGATCAAGGTCGGGGTCGCCCTCGCCCCCAAACCTGGGCCTTCCCTGCGGGGTTCCTCTCCCCTGTACGCTCCCGCTGCTCCTCCCAGGTGTACAAGCAGAAGGTGAAGCACTTGCTCTACGAGCACCAGAACAACCTGACGGAGCTGAAGGCGGAGGGCACGGTGGCCATGAAGCTGGCGCAGAAGGACTACCGGTCTCAGGAGACGGAGCTGCGCAAAGACATGCGCACCCTGAAGGTGGAGCTGAAGGAGCAGGAGCTGGCCAACGAGGTGGTGGTGAAGAACCTCCGCCTGGTAAGTCCTGCTTGGCCCAAAGCGCCCCCCACCCCGCCCCACCCCGCCCCAGAGCAAGCCAGCCAGCCAGCCAGCCTCGCCTCAGCTGAGCAGCAGGGCTGTCTTTAACAGAAACAGCAGGAAGACCTGACGCACCTGCGGAACGACTTTGAGAGGCAAGTGAAAGGTCAGTCTTGGGACTCCGCACGGCCCTGGCTTGGTCTCTCAGGCAAGCCTAGAAGTCCGTAAGCGCTGCTTCCCAGCAGGCAGCGGGAATGCTTGCGGCTGCAGAGTCTGGCTTTCTCCTGCATCTCCAAAGCCAGAAAGCAGAGGCCCCCTCACCCGCAGCAGTCTGCAAGGGACTTGCGTACAGGAAAGTTACAGAGGCCGCATGCTGCTTTATGGGGGTGAGGTTGTCCAGGGCCTTTGGGGATCTCCAGGCTCAGGGGGCACCCTCCCCCTTTCCTCTGCAGCCATCAGCTGAGGATAGGCAGGATGACAGTGGAGCATTCAGCACAGCCTGGTTGGTGGTGCTTCTGCAGAGATTGAGGCTAAGTACGAGAAGAAGATGCGGGTGCTGCGTGACGAGCTTGACCTGCGCAGGAAGACGGAAATCCATGAGATCGAGGAGAGGAAGAACGGCCAGATCAATACGCTGATGAAGAATCACGAGAAGGCCTTCAGCGACATCAAGAACTACTACAATGATGTCACCCTCAACAACTTGGCCTTGATCAATACCCTCAAGGTAAACCACAGAGCAGCCTTCTCTGCTGGCATCGGCAGAGCCCCTGGACCCCCGTGTGGGCATGGCTTGGCTGCTCTGACTAGAGGATTCACAGGGTCTTGGTGGGCCAGCCCCTGCTGTAATTGGAAGCTTTGCACTCCTTTATTGGCATGGGGCAGGTGATCCGATGTTTGGAGCTGTTTTTAGAAGTTTATTGGGTATCAATTGTGTGAAAAATAAAAGTAAGTATTGGTTCAAGAAGAAAAAATAAAAATCCACAGTAGGGCTCCATTGGGAAATAGACCAAAGAACATGCAAGAACTTCGTGTTGTCCTGTCGTCCTGTCACGGTCTTTGTATGTTCATGTGGGTTCTGAATGGAGCAGGAGCTATTGGAGGGGAAGCAGCAACCGCTGGCCTTGAAGTTCTGAGATGCTCCCCCACCTCCAATCCCCTGGAACACAGGAGCAGATGGAGGAGATGAAGAAGAAAGAAGATCACCTGGAGAAGGAAATGGCGGAAGTGCTGTTGCAGAACAAGAGGTTGGCGGATCCGCTGCAGCGAGCCCGGGATGAGGTCTCCGAGTTGCAGCGGAAGCTGGCTCACTACGAGAAAGACAAGGCCATATTGGCAGTAAGTGCAGGGCCCTTGGCCTTGGGACAGGCATCCAGGCAGCTTCTAGAGTGACGGGTCGCCAAGGGGACCTAATGCCAGCAACTGGAGCTGCTGTGGCCCTCTTGAAAGTGTCTTAGGGAGAAACAAAGGAAGGGGGGGTTGCTTCCTCCTGCTGCTGTTTTTCTGCAGACCACCTGAATGCAGTTCCTGGGCTATGAGCAGAGATTGGCCCCTTGAGCTCTTCAGAGTTCAGCGGCATGGCCCAGCAGACCCTGCTATTCACAGGATGAAAGTTGAGGGCTGTAAAAGAGCCCTGGAGGCCCCCTTTGCGTTCTTACCCTCCTTTTGCATGGTCGTCATTCCCACAACCCGCAAAGGTCTGAGAGTTCTTCTAAGCCCCCTCTCCCCCCTGTCACCCCAGAGTATTCGGGCCCGGCTGAAGGTCACTGAGAAAGACCTGAAGGATCTTCAGTGGGAGCATGAAGTGCTGCAGCAAAGATTCAGCAAGGTGAGGGCTGAGGGCCAGCCTCTGCAGGGTGGTGGATCCTGGCATGGGCGGGAGGGAGGGAGGGAAAAGCCAGCCTGCTTCCGTAAAGAGCTGCAGGAACTGCCCCCTCCCCCACTGTGTGCTGCCATGCTTGGCATCGGTTGAGAACTGCTTGGAGGTAGGTCAACGACCCTAGGCGTTCTCCCGTTCAGTCCCGCTTGCCTTCAGGCTCAGGCTTTAGATGCTGAGGACGTTTCCTGCCGTTCTTCCTTCCTTCCGCTGATATTTCTCCACCTGCCTTCTGTCTGGGTGATGGGCACCCTTAATAACATCCACACAACCTGAAGCTGGAAATCGCTTAGTGCTCTCTGCTATTGACTTTAGAGGGATGTTGCCTTGCTGACTTGTCTCCACAGGTTCAGGACGAGCGTGATGACCTGTACCAGAAGTTCACCAAAGCCATTAATGAGGTACAGCAGAAAACTGGCTTCAAGAACCTGCTGCTGGAGCGGAAGCTGATTGGCCTCGCCAGCCTTCTGGAGAAGAAGGAAGTGCAGCTGAACGAGGTGTTGGCTGCCTCCAATCTGGATCCCAGCGCTCTCACGGTGGTCACCCACAAGCTGGAGGTACAGGACCCACCCAACCCCTGGAAATTAGATGCAGCTTCCTGAAACGGTACTGCTGGCCAATTTCCAGCCTGGCCAGAAGGTGGAAATCGGTATCTCAGCCACCTGACCCTGTTTTGTGAGCTTCTTAGGCATTCCAGGCACCGTTATTGGCGCCAGTAACGGGAGATGCATCCTACCAGAGCCCTCCCTGGGACCTGCCCTCCCTCCAGCAGCTGCTTTTGTGGTCAAGCACTCTGCCTTCTTGTGCTCAGCTGCTGCTCATTCAGGAGGCACCTCGGCTGCTACTTTCTGGATGCCCGGACTGGATCCGGCGCTGAGCCACTCAGACATGCTCTGGGTTGCAGAGCTTTCATTCCATTTCTTGGGGGCAAGTCAGCCTCACTCTGGCTTCCAAAGCGGAGGGCGCAAGATGGGGGAAGGGCACGAGAAGGAAAGGTTAGGGGACACCCCCCCCCCCCCCGGTCAGCAGCACCACAAAAGCTGCCTTGGAGCTGGTGTCTTGAGTGCGGTTTTAACAGGCCTGTGTTTCTCCTTCGCAGGATGTGCTGGATTCCAAGAACAATGCGATCAAAGACCTCCAGTACGAGCTGGCCAGAGTCTGCAAGGTAAGAGTCGCAAGTGGGAGGAGCCTCGCTGAGGGGCTAGGGGGAGGCCACCTTGGACACTCCCTGCAGCACCAGAGCCAGGGGGCATCTGGAGGTCCTTTGCTGGGGAAGCCATTTCTGCTTGTAGCAACCATTGAGCCCTGCAGTATTCGGGGTCCTGCTGCCAAGGAGTCTCCCTCTAGACCTGTTGGACTTCAGCCTTTCCGGTTGGGGGGGGGGACAGTTGCCCATGCTTGCAGAGCTGCCTCCTGGAGAAGCCTGGCCAGAGGGTCCCCCCAGCCCAGGCCTGCAGTTGTCCTCCGCAGCAGGGAGAGAGCACGGGCTGTGCAAAGCAGACTCCCAAAGGGGGGGGGGGGCAGCTCTTCCTTTGGCCTCTCCCCTCGCAGGCACACAACGACTTGCTGCAAACGTACGAGGCGAAGCTCACCTCCTTCGGGATCCCCTTGGACAACCTGGGCTTCAAACCCCTGGAGACCTCCATGCTGGGACACACCCTCGGGCAGGGCCCTGCAGGATTCGTCTCCGCCCCCACCTAGCAGAGCTGGGAAGTCCTCTTCAGAAGACGAGACGAGTCAAGCCAATGCTCCTGCAGCTTTGGGGGTCAATGGAGGAAGCCACCCCCCCCCCCAAGAGAGACTGGGCTCACCTCCCTGCCTTTTGTATTAAAGTCTTAAGGGCCCTCTTTGTAAATGCCAGACAAATGGCTGAAGCGCAGCAATCTTTGATTTACCCTCGTGACACCCCTTCAAGGTAGATCTTTTATTAGGCGCACCTGAGTGGCGTCACAGCTGGCCTTGGGGGCAGCCCCGTCTGGACGGCCCAGGATCCCCGCCCTGAGGGAAGCTGCAGCTCTGGTACTGAGGGAAGCCGCAGCTCTGGTACTAGCTCCCCCGGTAGGTCGTGTAGGAGTAGGGGCTGAGCAGCAGCGGGACGTGCACCTTCCCTTCGGCCCTTGTGATGGTGAAGACAACCTGCAGAAAGAAAGGTGAAGAATTGCTGGACCTCTGGGACTCAGCAGGGGGTCCCGGCTGAAGAAGCCCAAAGGCCCCAGGCTGGCAGGGAGGGAGAGGCTGGCCCTTTCTGTGGTTGGTCAGTCGGGAGGGGGGGGGCAAGACAATAGGAGGACCGAACCCCCTCTTGTGCAGCTGAAGCGAAAACTCACCTCCACGTAAGGGAAGAAGCTGCTGAGGCCCTGCTGCTGCCAGTACTCCCCCGTGGCAAAGCGCAGCTTGTAGGTGCCACTCTCCAGCTGCAGGGAGGCCAGCTGGCTCATGTCTGCGCGCCCATCTGTGCTGGTTGCGCTGCAATCAGAAGGCAGCTGGGTGAGGCTGTGGGGCGCCCAGCTGGCCAAGGGAGGCGGGGGCTCCCCCATCTCCCCACCTTATCATGAGCTCCATCCAGGCCTGATTGGAGTCTCGGAGCTGAGAGAGGTGCACAGCCAGGCCAGTGGCAGGGAGGCCAGTGAGCACATTCAGCGCATGGACGCTCAGGGAAGCGTGATGGCCCTCGCTGGAGCTGGCAACCTGGATCCAAGCAGAGAGCCCCGCGTGAGCTCCTCCCTCCCCGGCAGAGCTTGTTCCCACCCCTCGCGGCCCCCTCCCTGCCTGGGAGGAGGCTGCTGCGGTTGTGCCCAGAGGGGCTGGGCTTCTGCAGGCCTGCCCAGTTTCCTGGGTGATGCTCCCCAGAAGTCCCCCCTTTTCTGCTGGCCACATTGCTGGGGTGGGAGTGCCGGATTCACCTGGGGTTGTCTTCCACCCTCCTCTGGCAACCCGTCCATTTCTGGCTTTCTCAATCCAGCCCCTTCCTGTGGAGGCTTGGCCTGGAGCCAGCCATGACTCGGCAGGAAGCATTAACCCCGCCAGGGCCGGCTGTTACTGGTAGGGCCCTTGCAGGGGATCCGCTCTTGGTGGCAAAGCCTGTAGGTTTGTGGTTGGGCAAAGCGCAGGTCCAGGGAAGAAGAGGGAAGGGATGGAGGCCTCCCAGCAGATCTTCAGGAGTTACCTGGACCACTGCGGTAGCAGTGGAGGAAAGGCCTTGCCCTGCCAGGTCCGCGGCTTGCACAATCAGAGTGTACCTGGGGTCTTTCTGGAAAGAGAGGACTTCACTGAGGTGGGAGGAGGAGAGCCCCCCCAGGCTAAAGAGGGGCACCTACTTTGTGATGGCTTAAAACTCGGCCTTCATTCCAGACCCCTGGGCTACACACAGTTGTGGCTCTTAGAAAAACCAGAAATGTGAGAGGAGGGCAAAGGACATCCCCCCCCCCAATCTGTCCCAGCACCTGGCATTCACCTCTCGGTCCAGACCGGACACAACCACACTGATCAGGCCGGTTTCGTTATTGATGGTGAACCTCTGTTTTTCCGGCTCCGGTTCCTGGCTGAGGATGGAGTAAGTGATGACGCCATTATAGGAGTCTTTGGCGTCGTCTGCATCCGTGGCCGTCACTGTCATCACAGACGTCCCTGGGGAAGGAGGGCTGCTTAAAGGGGCTCCCTTGAAACAAGCGCCGGAGTCGAGCATGAGCCCAGCTCCCTCCGCGCCTCCCAGCCGGAAAAGCCTCTGGCTTCTGGGCAACCACAAGCACCACAGAGACTGACTACTTCATCTCACAGGGGCATGGCTGGGCGGGCATTGTCCTGAGGTGGCGGTCTGGATGGCTTCAACAGGACTGTCCTTCACTGTCCTGGAAGGATTGTGCCTGTGGCACAGAGGGCAGCCACACCACAGATCCACGGTCTTGGGTCCTCACCCAGACTCCCCTACCTGGTTTAGCTCCCTCTTCCACGGACCCTTCGAAGACGCTCTGGGTGAAACGTGGACGGTTGTCATTCTGGTCGCCAACATTGATGATGATCTCCATGGGGTCCTCTGCTGTCTGGCCATTGGCTAACACCGCGTGGCAAAGCAGCTGCAGGGGAGAAAGGCCGTTATTCACCAGGGGTGAGAAGAGAAGCCAGAGACGCAGCCAGGCAGCCTCTTTCCCAGAGCTCAACAGTCCTTGGCACCCAGCACTGCCAGCTCTGCAGAGGCTGCCCCGAAGGACAAGGGATGCTCTCGGAAGGCCTGGGGCAGAGGTCCCGGGAGCCCCTCAGGCCCCTTGGGGCCACCACGGCAGGAGACGGGACCTTTCATTGGACAGGAATAAACAGGCGCCTAAGGAAAGTGGTGGCCTCCCTCCAGGGTCGCCTGCTTCTAAACGGGGCTTCTTCGCGGGCTTTCTGGTAGGGACGAAACCCCTCTGACATCCAAAAGGGACCTGCTGTCCTGGCATCCCGGAGGACGCAATGACCTTTGCCCTCCCACCCAATCCTCATGGCCGATTTCCAGGCGCTCTTCAGCCACCCCAACTTGAAAGCAACCACAGCAGGCCACGCAGACTCACCATGTAGCGGGGAATCTTCTCCCTGTCCAGAGGGCGGGTCACCTTCAGCATGCCGGTTTCCCTCTCGATGATGAAGGTGCCAACTGGAGGGATGTCGGCCCCCTGCCCAGTGATGCTGTAGTAGACGGTGCCTTCTTTCTCTTTGCTGGACTTGACCTGATTGGGGTGGAGATCGGGTCAGGGACCGGGGTGGGCCTGCAGCCCTCCCCACCCTCTGGGGCAGCTGCGTTGCCTGGCCCGGGGCAGAAATACAGGCCCCAAGCTCGGCTGAAGTGAGAGCCAAGGGGTTTAGGGCAAATGTCCACTCGGCGCTGCCACAAGCTGCAATGTTTGGGGCCCTGCATTTGTGGGTCATTTGCTGCCTAACTTTAAAAGGTGCAAGAGAATCCCAGCAGGAGCAAAGTCCTTACCGGCACCAGGTTCTTGGGGAAAGGGCCCCTCTCATTCTCAGAGCAAAGAATCGGAGGGACGACCCAGTCTCTCTTCTGCCGCCTCAGGCCAGGCCCAGATCTTCGGAAGAGCAGCGCCTCCGCCTGAGTAGACGGACCCTCCTGTAAAGAAAGACGGGGCTCTCTGGTTCCCTCTTGAGTAGTGGTGGTGGTGGGAGGTTTAAGGGAAGGCAGAGAAAGAGCTGCCTTGGTGATTCCTTGCCCCCTAGAAATGCCTGTGCCCAAGCAAGCAGAGAGACTCTGCCCCAAGGCTTCATGCTCTGGGTCTACAGCTAAAATGGGGAGCAGCCTAAACTCCCTCCCCCCACTGTCCTTTGCCAACCTCCCCTCTCCTGTCACCACAGCCTTTTTCTTCTTTGAAGCAGTACTGCGAAATAGAGAAAACTCCGGGGAGTGGAATGAAGTGGGGGGGGGGGGGCTTTCCACAAAGCGTTGGCTTCTTGCGGTCCTGCAGGGTTTCCTCCAGCTGGAATTGCCCATTTGATCTGTGGGTCTCTGCCCTTCAAGTGCTGCCAGGAACAGCCCTTATTCTCTTCCACTTGTGTTTAGGAAGAATTGTTGCTTCTAAGCTTTAATTTCATGAAGCAAGTCATCGAGTTAATTGGGACTTTTTCCTAGGTAAGTCAGAAAAGAGCAGCATGGACTTGATTGGGGGAGGGGGAAGGGTGGCTTCCTTCTGAGAGGCAAAATGAGTAAAAGAGGAGGTGAGATTATGGAGTCCAGACTTCACCTAAGAAAGGCTCTCCTTCCCCAGGCGGTTAAGAGGAATGGACCCTTTTGTAGCAAGGGTCACATTTCACTCATGGGCAACCTTTTGGCCTCAGGATTGCACCCATGTTTCTCTCTGTGTACTCCAACACACCACACGGTCTACTTTCACATCAGAGAGAAGCTGCAAGAAAGCTTTGTGTAACCCAAGAGTGCCCTCTAAAGCATCTGACAAATTACTTAAGGGAATTCAGGCTATTTTGCCCCAGAAAGCTGCCTATTTAATTCAAGCCTATTTATAAAGAGGCACAATAATAAAAATCAGCTGTCATCTTTATCAGCCACTGTAAGCTTTTGGGCATGCGGGATGGTCCACTTGTGAGCTGGCTCCGTGTTCCTTCTCTGGTCTTCCCAAGGATGCTGGCGATCACTCTCCTTCTCTGGTGTATGAAACTGAATAGCCCACAGGAAAAAAGTGCAGCATGGACTTACCTAAACAGGAGTCCGAGATAACTATTTCCAACCACCATCCCTGGAGTGAATTCTGAACTGGGCTAAAACCAAGACCATCTTTCAGCAGATAATAATACAAAGATAACTGGCTTGGTTAGGCTGACTTGGAAGTCTGTGTAGATGATTGTTGTCTTCTTCATTTTTCCTGTATTTGTCTTTCCCAACGTGGAACTTTTTATGTTTAGAGATTTGGTTCTCTTAAAGGGAACTTGTGTGTGTGACTGTGATTGTGGAGGTAACTTTTGTGATTCAGGTTTATTGACCTTCCTGGATTTTGAGCAAGAAAGCAGTTTCTGTTCTTTCCTGGTGGAAGGTCAAAGACACCCCAGGAAAGAGAGATCAGGAAGTTCTGCTTAACTGGGGACAATCTATAGCATGTTTTGTCTTGCAGAAAGAACTCCTCTCCCAGCTGAAAATTATTCCCACCCCCCATGCAAAGATGAAATATCTCAGCAGGGACACATGATCCATGGAGGGGGAGGCAAGCATTTCCCATAGTTGCATATCCTTCCCTCTTGATTTCATTGTAGCTCTTGAAGTAGCTAGGTGAGACCACTCTTCACACCTGAGAAGTGGAGGGACCCTGTTCCAATTCTGGTCTGTGCCACTTAACAGGTCTGTAATGGTTTCTTCCATGAGGCTATGTGTTCGCAGTGCATGGAAAATATCTCCTGTGTAAAGTTTAAAGTTTCCTCCCCCTGCTTCACCCTTAGGAAACTCTCTGTTTGTTTTAAATGAGAGAAACACATCAGGCGATGTGTGTATATTTTCAGTCCATGCTTGACCCTGCAGTTTATGGTGCACTGGGCTGTGGGCCTTGAGGGAGAAAGGTTGAAGAATAATTTGCTTGGCAAATTAGCTTAGCCCCCTCCCCTGAACCTTTTGCTGTTGCATTGGAAGTTGCCCTGTGGCGTCCTGGCTTGCTTTCTTGGGAAGGGAGACCAGCGTTGGTCCTCCCAGCACTTCTGGAATGACTCAGTGAAAGCTTTCTTGGTGGCGTGGCTGCTGCCCAGCAATGACCCTTTGCTAGATTTTGAATCTTAGTGCCTGGAGCTCCTCTCAAGGTTTTATAATGAAGGAACGGGTGGTCTTTGCATGCAGGGTCTCGATTAAACCCACCGCATGGCTGGCCTTTTCTTTCCAAGCAGCAGAACATCAACTTCTGGGCTCCCCGGAGTTGGTGCTTGGAACCTGCTGCCTGGAGATGAAGGTCTTCCCCATCCTTATGGAGTCTCTCCTGCTCCATTTCTTTCCCCAGAGAGCCAGGTGGGGAAGATGATGGGTCTGGCCTGCTCTGCCACTACTACAGGTGAGCCAGTCTGCTGACTTTACAGCCAGACTTCCCCAAACTCCATCGCTGGTGAGAGGCAGTTTGGGGTGAACAGAACCGCAACTCCATGTTAGCTCATTGATGTCTCCTTCTCCAGCCCCAGCAACTTTCCTGAATAGGGCTTCTCAGAGAGCTCCAAAGCCCATTTCTGCTTCTGATGCTCTCCTGCTGCCGCCAGTGCTGGTTGGGAGGGGCTGATGGAAACTGAATTCCAAGATCTTCAAAGGGACGGTCAGTCCAGAAGCAAAACCCATTTCCTGTACCCGGACATTCCCCAGGAGCTGCACCGTCTGTCTCCCTTGCTCCCTGCTGGCATCCCACCCACCACAACAAGCCTACCTGAAGGAGGAAGGTGAGGCAAAGCAGCAGCATGATCTCCAGGCAGCCCATCGTCCTTTCCTCCATTGTGGCCAAGTGGCTCACAGGTGGGTATTAACTGCAGGGCAAAGTCCCTGCTTGCATGGGCAGTTTCAGAGACACCCAGAGAGGGCCTCTTGCCCAGGGGGGCTGTGGCCAACCTTGGGCAGAGGTTTTGGAGTGCCCTGCCGGTGGGAGGCCGCCTCCCAGGGTCAGGCAGTGGCGCTTGGACATAAAGGAAGGCAGGCGGCCCATTTCCAGTTTCAAAGGCAGGCTGCTGTGGGATCCTGTCAGGTGGTCTCTTTCCGCTTCTCCCAAAGGCGCTTTTTCCAGAAGGCAACTGGAGTTTCTTTGGGTTTTTTTCCTTTGAAAACATTTCACTTCTCGCCCAAAAAGCTTCTTCCATTCAGTTCATTTTTTGTTTTGTATTTTTTTGGAAAAAGCACCTCTGGGACAACCATGACTGGATGAAGGAGACTCTCCACAGACTTTCTGATCCCTTGTTTGCCTGCTCTAGAGATAGAGGGGCCTCCCCCCTCCCCCGTCGGGCGGGCAGAATAGAAATCCGGGCCTGGTGGCACAGCAGCTACAAGTAAGGGAGATGCCACCAGAGGGCGCTCTCAGGGCATCCTGCCTGCTGCCCCTCCGGAAGGCCCACCTGAGTTTTTTCACTGAAGAAAACCCCAAATTGAGGGGTCTCCCACCAAGAGGAAGGTTGGCTAGCAGCCAAAGAAGGAGAACTATTTGCATACCTGCTAACTTTGGGGATTCAAAGGCACAAGACCTAGGGCCTACAAGTGTGTGTGTGTGTGTGTGTGTGTGTGTGTGTGTGTACAGCATGCAGGACAATTGCCCTTTAGTTGATTGGCTTTTAAGAGCAGCTTTACTCCTCCTGATGGATAGGTGGACTAAGTCAAGGTCAGGAGGCTGCTGGCTGCAGATCTCCTAGAGGCCATGTGGGGGGCAGGGGGCTTTCTGTTCTGGCGCCCCCCTGGGCCTCCACCACCGGGTCCCCTTCTGTGTTGCTAAGGCAGCAGGCGAGAGGCCCAGGGGGGAAACCAGGCTCTGAGACAGAAGTTGCAGAAGGCTGTTGTTGCAGCATGTAAGAGTGTGTGTGCACCAAGTGCCTCATCAGAGAGGAGAGAGGACAAGCCTGGATCTGCTCGCTTCCTTTGGGAAGGCCTTGGGAGTGCTGCACCTCAGCACCCCATGGAGGCTCCTCGCAGCCTCTGCCTGGCCGAATAGGACGTGGGGTGGGGTTGGCTTGTGGGATCCTGCCAGCTCAGAGCCCCCTGAGCCAGAATTTGCCTGAGAGAGCCTGCAGCCTTTTTTCCTTGGAAGGGCTGCAGCTTCTGTTGCCCAAACTTTCCTTTCCTTTAGACTTAGAGACCCTGCCCCCCCCTCCCAGTGATCCCATCTGACTGGCATTTGCAAATGTAATCTTGATCCTCTTTGCTCATCGAGGGCCTGGTCCTTTCGTTCATCCCAGGCCCTCTCCTTGGATACAGGGAGCAGCAGCTTTGCACACCCCATGATGCAATTCAGGCGTCTTTCTCACAACAGTCCCCTTCCCCAAGTGCCTCTGAAGAATCAGGCTCCACCCTGGGGGGATTTCAAGCTGCACCTGAAAAAAAGCCTTGTGGTAGGTCTCTGGGAAGTCCGATTCGGGGCTCCCAGAGAAGCTTGGGGGTGCTGGGCTGAGGGAGGAGCAGTGGGGGGGACGGGACCCAGAAGGGCAAGGGGAGAACTTGCTTGTGTCTGTGCACCCATAAGCACACCTTTTTGTTTTTTTTTGTCCGGACTGTAAATCCTTTTGTACAAACAAAGGCAGGCAGGATATACATTCACTCATAGACGTAATATGCATTGCAAATAACATAACAGTGTTTTTCACTCTCCAGGATTGTTTTAGCTCAGTGACTGAAAAGTTCAATATGTTTTATAGGTTAATATGTCAAAATGGCATTTAAAATATGTTCCCATTTTTAAAATACTAATTGTAGTTTTTAGTTGTTAAGGTCCTGCCTCCTGCCCATTACCTAATGGGGTGCAAAAAAGTCACACCTTCACCCCCACCAGATTCCCTGAAAGAACTTCAGCTACCCCCATACTTGCCCTGCTTGATGGGGGCGGCAGCGGCTCCTGTTTCAGGGTTGGTGGGATCCACCAAGGTAGCCACTTCGGCACAAGGGGCAGAAGTGGGTGCCGCCGGCTTCCTTGGTGGCCAGAACCGGACTGGTCGTGGGAGAACCAGCTGGGCAGGCTGGTGAAATGGGGAGGGCATGCCAGGAGGGAGGGTCTCGGCCCTTCGGAAAGCGACGCTCCGCGGCTCCCCGCCTCTCTGGGCTCTCGCCGTTGCCCTGCCTGCTGCCCCCTCCACTCCCTGCCCTTCGTCTCCTCGCAGCGCCGCCGAGGTTGTGGGAAGAGGCCGGCTGGGGGCCAAAAGGCGGAGCGGCCCTGGGGTGCCGGAAAGGGGACCCCACCCGGTCTACGAACACAGCTGCGGGGCTCGGCCACTCTTGCTCCTTTCGGTCGGGGACCGGCTTTGCCGCGAGCGGCCGATGGGCCGCGGGAATCGCCTCCGTCGGGCTCGATCAAAGGAGCGGAGGGACTCTCGGAGCTCAGCTTCAGCGGGCAGACCCCTCCGGCGAGCGCTTCGCCTGGCGGAAGGGGAGGGGGCGGCAACGGGGGGCGGGCCAGCTGGAGCCCCGCCCGCAGAGCCTCACCTGGCGCGGCGCCTTTAAAGGCCTGGCAGGGCAGGCGGAGCCCATTCCGCGAGAGGGGCTGCTGCTGCTGCCCCCCCGGGCGTCCCTCTGCTCGACGGCGGCGATGGGCTGGCGGCGGGCCGCGCGCCTCCTCCCCCTGGCCTTCCTCGTCCTCCTCCAGGTGAGCGCCTCCCCGACCCTCCTTCCGCCGCCGCCTTGCCGGTTCGACGCCGCCCGGCTCTTGCGGGGCTCTGTGGCACCCGGGGGGAAGGGGGCCGCAGGCCTGAGGCCGCCCATTCTCTCCCCCGCAGGTGGACCGCCGCCTGGCCGCCTGGTTGCCTCCGTGTCGCTCCGGCTTCGTCTCGCAGCGCTCCGGCTTCGCGGTGCCCGACGGGCGGCTGACGGCGGGCCAGGTCTTGAGCGAAGGTAAGCCCGAGGCGCATCCTCTTCGCCCCGGCTGCCCCTCCCCGGGAGTCGAGCCCCTCCGGAGGCCCCTTCTCTCCCCGCGGGGCCTCGGCTGGCTTGAGGCGGGAAGCGCTGCCGCTCTCGTGGGCCAGGTACGTGACCCGGGCGGCCGGCTGCGGGAGGGCAGCGGTTGGGCGGGAGTCCCTGGGGGCGCTTTTCCTCCCCCTCCCGCCTTCGCCCGCTGCTCTCCCCTTCCTTCTCTGGGCGCCCGTCGAGCGGGGAGGCGGCCCGAGTTCAAGTCCAGGCCGAGTCTGCACTTGGAGGGGTCCCCCCTTGTGGCTGCGGCTCCTTTTCCGAACTTTTCATCCACTTTGCGCCCAAAGCTCCGCTGCGACTCGAGCCGTCTCGAGGGCTCGCAGGAGATTCCGAGTCCTTCAGGGCTAAACGCCGATGAACTTGGGGTTTCTTCGAAAGTGAAGGATTTACATTCGGGGTCCCTCGGGATCTCTTAATCCAATCGGTTGCGCGATTGTTCCATGGAAAGTTCTCCCGGGATCTAGCGTGGGGGATGGGGCAGGGGGCTGGCGCAGAGGGAGGGGCCTCCTCGGCTTTGGCTTCTTTTGCTGGTCCTAACTTGTTTAAGTCACACTCCCCCCCCCCCCCCTTTGAGCGGGGTGCAGTTAAAAGCAAGAGATATAATTGCTCCTGCTGCAACAGTCAGGGAGACAGCAGGGATGGAAGTGCGGCTCCCACCCCCGTTTGAATCGGAGGTCTGTGAGTGGGGAGAAGTGGGGCTTGCAGAACCGAGGCCTTTGCCCCAGCGTCAATCCCACCCAATGCCTCCTCAGCCCCTTTCCTCCTGGCCCAGGGGGAGGGTATTGTCTGAGAGCTCCCCTTCCCCCTCCGGAAGGGGCTGTTGTTGTGCAAAACGGGTCCATTGTGCCCCAAACAGAGGCTGGTCTGTCTCTGCTTCAGCACTGGGTCCTGCCGGGCATCCCGTAACTCCCTCTGCACCAGCCCCTTCCGTCCTGCAGCCCAGAGCTGCCCTGATCTCCCCAAGGCCTGGCAGGAGGACTTTGGAGGGGGAGGGGGGACTTCTGCCTCACCCAAGATTTGGAAGCAGCCAGTCACCAGCCGGGGCCTCCCTCCACTCCTTTGACTTAGTACATTGCCCGTGAAGCCCATTGTGCCTGCTCCACAAAGCTAGTGGCTCCTTATGGTCAGATCTTGGCCCTTTGGAAAGGAAGGAGAAGAGGTCCCTCCCCCCCTCTGTAATTGCACTCTCCCCAGTGAGGGACTCTGGTTGTCCCTGCAGACTGAAGGCTCTCTCCCTCTCAGGCTGAGTGCTCTCCGGTGCCCACTCGGACGGGGACACGGCTCTGGGCATCCGTGGCCCCATTGTTTCTGTTCTGCTCTCTGCTGCTTTGGGGAAGAAGAGACTGGCTGCAATTCCCGGAGTTCTGCCCTCTTAGGCAGGCAGCCGCTTTAAACGCTGAGGCAAAACTGGGGGCGCTGGATTCAGAAGTCAGGGACTGGCATGGGGAGTATGGTCTTTCTCAGCTCAGGATTAGCCCTGGGGGTGGCCCTCGCAGAGAGGCCGGGGTGGGGGCCTTTTCCAGACGCTCTTTCCAGCAGTTGAGAGCGATTATAGGGCACCAAGTCCTTGTGAACTGTTGATGACCACTGGATACCCAGGTAGTTCGGTCCCTGAGCCACCCTGAGTTGTGAGTGTGGTGCATTTTTTCACTGCGACTTTTGCTCCCAAATGTCCTTGCAGTCTGTTAAGGTGTTTGTGCTCTGTCGGGCCAGAGGTCAGTGGCCCATTCCTGCACCCCCTCCCCACTAAATAAGCCTGGTGTTTACTGAAACATGTTGTCCCGCAGGGACACTGCAGCCCCCCCTGCCCCGCCCCCCCCCCATCCTGGCCAAACTTAGGAAGAGAGGCAGGAGGAGGGCGAGCGCACCGTTTCCCTCCACCGCCACCCCACCAATAGGAGGTGTCCTTGGCCAGGAGGGGAGTAGCCACCTCGTAGTCCTTTGATGGGGGAGGAAAGAGGCAGCTCTGAATGGCAACCAGGGCATGCCAGGGAGGCGACTGGCCAGCCGGCTTCTCTTTCAGCTGGGAGCAGCCAGCAGTGAAGTGCGCCTCTGGCTGTGTGTCCACACACCACAGGCCAAGAGCAAGGCCTGGGCCGCTCTCTGCTCCTGGGAAGGAAGGCCTCCACGAATGGCCTGCGGAGGTTCTGGGACGCTGCTCATGGATGCCAAATGGGTCCCATCCCTCTATGGGGAGAGGCGCTCTGAGCTCCTCCTGCTTCATGGGCCGAGGGCCAGTTCTCCCCAGTGGAGCCTGCTGGCCAGAGGGGCCTTCCGGGCTCTGGGCTGCCCTGCGTGGCTGCAAACCGGAGCGGACGGGGGGTGGCCCTGTGGAGGGGGTGCTCCTGATGTCCTGAGGGGGCCTTGGCTATTCATGACCATCAGCCGCCTTGCGGATTGTCTCTTTGGGCAACCTTGCAACGTCCCAAGACAGGCAGAGGATGTGCTGTGGCCTCAAACTGGGGGGGGGGGGGGTGGTGGCGGGGGGCGGTCATGGGGGGGGGGGGGGGGGTGGGGAGGTTTCCAAAGTCAGCTGTGCTCTCAGGACCTCGAATTGGAAAGTTTCCTTTAGATCTTGCTCTGGACAGGAATCTAGAGAAATAAGAGAGGACTGGAGCCTCTATGGGAGGCCTCTGTTGGAGGGAGACCCTGATTTCACTGGGGAGCAACGCAGCACCTGCTGAGCATCTTTCCTAAAGCCCCCAAAGGCCCGACAAGGAAGAATGGATGGAAACTGGACAAGGAGAGATTCAACCTGGAACTAAGGAGAAACTTTCTGACAGGGAGAACAATCAACCCAGGGAACAGAAACTGCCCTCAGAGGTTGTGGGGTTTCATCACTTGAGACTTTCAAGAAGAGGCTGGACTGCCATCTGTCAGAAATGATGTAGGGTCTTCTCCTTGGGTGGGGGGGTTGGACTAGATGACCTACAAGGTCCCTTCCCACTCTGATTATCTGCTATCTTTCTGGCTGAGGCAAGTAGAGGGCGGCTTTCTCAGTATTTCACATATCATGGTGGGGAGGTCTTCTTTCCTCAAGCCCTCCCCCAGAGAAGCCCCCATTGCTGCTGCTGCTGCTGCTCTCCACACACACCCCCCCACGCTGCTCTCTGCAGGGGCCAGTCAGGGCTGCATCTTTGGGGTGCTGGGCTCTGTTGCTGGTTGGGGTGGGGTGAGCTGCTTAAGGGTGGGGTGACCTGGGTTGCTTGGACTGCTCTGTCCGGAGTCCTAAACGAGGCTGGGGGGGGGGGATTTCTGAGGGCAGTGCCTCATTTCTCTCTCTTGGAACCAGTAAAGTATCTGGGGAGGGGTGTCAGGTTGGCCCCTGTAGCAGGCAAGGCTAGAAATGCCTTTGTCCTGCCAGCTAAGGGGGGCCGGTAGCTTTCCTTGGGGGGGGGACGCTGAGGCCAGGCTGGAGCAAGCTGCTCCTGGTGATTTCCTTTTAGCGTGGGGGGAGCAAAAGCCAGGAAACGACGGGTGCTGCTCTAGGGCAGCTGCCTCACGGAGGGCTCACCCTGACAGCGAGGCCCTGCGTGAGCCAAGCCTGGGCGGTTGAAGAGGAGAGGCCAGAGCCTCAAGGCCAGAGAAGAGCCTTATCTGGCACGTGGGGCAGTGGAAAAGACCCCCCCCCCCCCGTCCCTCGGGATAAGCAATCCAAGGACTGGAAGTGCCAATCCATTAAAGGGAAAACAAGATCCCAGATCCAGATTGGGGGGGCTGCCCCAGGAGGCTTCTCGGCTGCATTCCAGACTCTCCCCTGACCCTCAGTTGGGCAACCGCTTGTGGGGGGTGGGGAGTCCCTGGGCCAGTGCCATTTACAGCAGGGAAGGGGGTTGTTTGGACAGGTTTTCCTAATCTGGTGGCTTTCCTCTCCCCTCCAGTCAGCTCCATCAGTTGCCTGGGAGGGGAGCCAGTTCTGCGCAGCCCCAACCTCCAAGTGCTGGCGGATGGAGAGTTGGTGGCGCTGCGGCAAGCGCAGGAGAGGCCTTTCAGGGTGCATGCCGGAGATTCCAGGGGGATCCCGTCAATCGTCCTGCAGAACAAAGGCCCCCCTTCTTCACAGGTGAGCCGCTTCTGCCCTCAGGGGAGCACAGGTGGCAGGGGTGCCATGGCAACCTCCCTGCCTCCCTGGCGGTTGCAGTGGAAACTCTGCCAATGGAGCACTGGGGCTCTGCGCAGGCAGGTGGAACGGGGGTGGGGGTGGGGGGGTGTCACTCCTCTGCAAGGAGGGGGGCTTTCGCCTGACCTATGGGAGAGGACTGAAGGTGCGCTGGGCCCAAGGAGGCAATCCAAATGGTACATCAGCATTGAAGCTTCCAGTATCGTGTAACCTTACCTCTGGCTGTTGTTGGACTACAATTCTCAGCATCCCCAGCCAGCAGAGCTAATTAAAAGCCAGGCTGGTGTGGGGAGTGTGTGAATTCAATAGCATCTGTAGGGCAACAGTAGCAACGCTATTATAGTATGTGGATTTTGAGCAAAGTCACATTAAAGAAAAATCCTCCTAACTTCCTGGACTTCATCCAGGGCTTCATTTCTCAAACAAATCACAACGGATTACCAAATAAATGTTCATAAAATGGAGGGATTGTTCAATGAAACTCTCTTTTTTTGCATCTTCAAGTGCAAAGAAATTCACATTTTTCACAGAATAACAATCATTGTTAGATTCATCCCGGCTTCCTGTCTCCGCCTTTTGAAAACCCCTCTAAAAAGGAAATGGTTCTAAATATGCTATTAAAATGGCTTGATATGCTGTCCCTCAGTCCAAGGTGAATTCTGAGCTTTAAGTCATTCTAAAAAGCGCACGGGAGGCGGGAATCCTCTGCTCAAGGAGAATGTTTAACGTTCATAGTTTCATCCTTGGCTTTTGGCATTTTCTTGTGCACCCCCTTCTTCTGGTGTAGCTCAAGTTGGGGTGCCTGGCCAGCTGTGCTCAGAGAGGCCACGGGCTGCCTCTGCAAGCCACGGCTGGAGAGCCATAGTCCTTGGGCAGAGGGGCGATGCTGGCCTTCTGGGCCAGGGGGCTTCTGGTTGGGTCTTGTCTGCTGCATCCTCAGAACGGCCCTCGCTCCCATGGGACAACCCCCCCCCCGCATGACCCGCCAGAGCTGTTCTTTCAGGAGGAACCGATGCCTGCCAAGCCGGAGGGATGGCCGGAGTTCCCATCGACTCTGAAGAGGCAGAAGAGAGACTGGGTCATCCCCCCGATCAGAATGCCTGAGAACGAGAGAGGCCCCTTCCCCAAAAAGTTGGTCCAGGTGGGTGGAGTCCAGGGGGGAGGGTCTGGCCTGCCCACCAAGGGGGGGGGAGGCTAGAGCTGGCTTTTCTGGGTCCAAAGCCCAGTTGCCCACATCTGCATCGCAGCCCATGCAGAGACAGTGCCAGCTGGGCAGGGCCATTCTCAGGGGGTGGGTCACTGCCGTGATGGAGGAAGCTCCCTTTTGGGGGGCAGGGGGGAAGGAGCCTAAGATGCCCCTTCCTTTCCTTGCCCCAGATCAAATCAAACCGGGATAAGGAGACCAAGATCTTCTACAGCATTACTGGACAGGGGGCCGACACCCCCCCAGAAGGCGTCTTCATCATCGAGAAGGAGACGGGGTGGATGAAGGTGACGCGGCCTCTGGACAGAGAGAGCATCGAAAAGTACCACGTAGGTGGTCCTGGCTGAAGCTGCGATGGGGGGGGGGATTGGGGGCTTCCGGCATTCCAGGCGGTTTCCCTCTTTCTGCAGCTTTTGTCCCACGCGGTCTCTGAGAATGGCAAACCTGTGGAGGAACCCATGGACATCATCGTCACGGTCACCGATCAGAATGACCACAAGCCCGAGTTCACCCAGGAGGTTTTCCGGGGGTCTGTCATAGAAGGCGCAACCCCTGGTAAAGAGGGAGAGATCTTTTTGGGAGGGATTTGGTGCCAGGTGGGGGGAGGGGCTTCCTTAGGATTGTGAAGGTGAATTCAGAAATGAGTGCGCTGCATTGCACAAAATGGGGGAGGGGAGGGGAGTTATTCCCGGATGAGCCTGGAGTTGCCTTAAGGGGTCCTGGACTCCCCTGGTCTTTTCTCCTGAGACAAGCAGCGCTTCCTCTACCCTTCAGCCTCCCCAGCCCAGAAGGAAGCCGGGGGGGGGGGAGCCTGTGGTGGGGGCTCCTCCCTGTCCCAGGCGGGGGCCCTTTCCCAGGGGGGCGGTGGGGGCAGTGAGTTCAAGCGCTGGGGCAGAGCCCAGGAGGGCATCCAGGCTGACCTCGGGCAGCTTCACCTGGCCGCCTGCTCCCCTTCCCCAGGGACGTCTGTGATGCAGGTCGCGGCCACTGATGCAGATGATGCCATCGAGACCTACAATGGGGTCGTTGCCTACTCCATCCTGAGCCAAGCGCCCCAGGAGCCCCATCCGCAGATGTTTGCCATCAACCGAGCCACAGGGACCATCAGCGTGATTGCCAGCGGCCTGGACCGAGAGGTAAGGGGGGCTGGGGAGGAGAGACCCACCTGCTGCTCCTCCTCTCTGGCCCACCTGGCTGCTCCCTGAACTCTTCTCGGGTGCAGCTGGTTGGGGAGGGTCCTTCCTAGGAGAAGGCTGGGCAGCTCAAGCACTAACCAGAACATTTCCTCTTCCCAGCGAGTGGGGGAATATACCCTGATCCTGCAGGCGGCAGACTTGGACGGGCTGGGCCTGACCACCACGGCATTGGCAGTGATAGAAATTACAGATGCCAACGACAACATGCCTGAGTTCGCCAAGTCCACGGTAGCTTATGCTGTAGAGGCCGGGAACGGGAGGTCCTTCCTGGGAACAGAGTGGGGTGCACAGCATAGGCGCTCAGCTCCCTTCCGTTGGCTTACAGCACCAGCTACAACTGGCAGTTGTGTGAAGCTGCAATTGTGGTCATGAACTGGGAGCGGAGGCCAAGCAAGCCAACTCGTAGCTTAATATGAGGCTTGAATCTAGATTACGGTTTGCTGCGATAGGTGTGTGCAGACTTCATAGGGTGCTTGTGTAGCTGAGGTGTTCCCACCTGCTCTTGACTGTCCCTCCCTCCCTGCCTCCCTGCAGACTTGGCTAAATTGAGGCTCACCCTCTTACACAGCCTGGAGGGCTGATGGCTCTCATATGGGGTGGGTGGGTGGGCAGCAGTGCCTCCCCTCAAGCCCCTGAGCTGCCAAAGGACCAGGAAAAGGTCCATTATCCTTCAGGCTCTCAATTGGCTGCTTGCCCCTTCCTCAGTATTCAGCAGAGGTGGCGGAGAACAAGGAAGGTGTGGAGGTGGTGAGACTGGCTGTGACCGACAAGGATGAGCGCCACTCCCCTGCCTGGTGCGCCATGTACAGCATCGTTCAGGGCAACAGCGGGCAGCTCTTTTCCATCTCAACAGATCCAACGACCAACGAAGGAATCGTGAGAACAGTGAAAGTAGGCACAACCACCAGCTTCCCCCCATGCCCAAGCTTGTGCATTTGTGTGTGTGTATGTGTGCAAAGAGACTGGAGGGGTGCTGGCTAGGGAATTCTGGGAGTTGAAGTCCATGCAACTCAAAGTTGCCAAGGTTGAGAAAGGCTGCTTTAGCCATTGCTGAGGTGGCCGGGTGAGGCTTGTTCCCTCCCTCCCTCCCTCCCTCCCTCCCTCCCTCTCTCTGCTGGGCCTCTGCATCTTCTGACTCCATGCAGGCGCTGGACTTTGAGGCGAGGAAGCAGTTCACTCTGCAGGTGGCCGTGGCCAACGAGGTGCCCTTTGCGGTGAAGCTGCCCACCTCCACAGCCACGGTGACCATCAACGTGCAGGATGAGAACGAGGCCCCCATCTTTGCCCCCCCCATCCTGAAGGTGACGGTCTCGGAGGGCAGCCCCGTGGGGCAGGAAATTGATGCCTACACAGCGCAAGACCCAGACACGATGCAGCCCCAGAAAATCAAGTGAGCTGCCTTGCCGAACAGCCGAGGAGGGTTCCTCCCACTGGGCTCAAGAGGTGGGGAGGAGATGCTTCTGAAGGCCCCTCAGGGCAGAGGGACCCACAACACCTGCAGCTTCTGGGAAGAGGCTACCTGGGCAGGTGATGGTGCCATCCCCCAGCAGCACCTCTGGGGCACCAAGGCTCCCATTCATGGAAAGGAAGGTTGGGGCAGGGAAGAGGAAAGGCCGAATGAAACCCCCCAGGGAAGGGGGGCTGATTTGAAGACGGGGAATTGGAGGAGGCAACAGCCTAAGTTCCACAGCAGGCAAGTAGGTTCCTGACCCCCCTGAGGTTGGTCAAGAGTGCATTTTTTCCACAGAAGAACTTCCAGGCTGTTTCCCTGGGCTGCTCCACTGCCCCTTTGCCTTCTCCAGCTCCGCCTTTCTCCCCTGGTCCCAAAAGTCCCACCTCAGAGCCGCCCTCCCCTTCCTCAGCCCCGATCTGCCTTCCCTTCAGGTACTTGCTGGGGAATGACCCTGCCCAGTGGCTGAATGTCCACCCAGAAACCGGCATCCTCACCGCCAAGGCGCCCCTGGACCGGGAGTCCCCCCTCATCCAGAACAACACCTACGTGGCCATGGTGCTGGCGGTGGATGATGGTAAACACTGCTGGGAGGATGAGGGAGCCCCCCCACGCACTCATGGCTGGGGAATGAAGGGCTCCTTTGTTGAGCTGAGTGGCGGTGGCTGCTTGAGAGCTGCCCATGTGAGGGACACATGATGCCTGGCTGCGGAGGCTGCCCGGTCATGGGAACCAGCCTGCTGGAGGACGAGGGCAGGTGGTCCCTGCTCCTCAAGAGCTGCACAGTGGGGGCAGGTCTTGCTCCCCAAGAGCCACGTCCACTGATTCAGACTAAGTTGTGATGCCCCATTCTGTCTGCTGTTTGCCATGGCCAAGGTGGGCGACTTGCTGGGCAAACAAAGCAGCCTCCGGAGCCACAGTGGACCGGATGCCTGCGGCAGCCTTGGGGAAGAAATGGGGCAAGACACGGCAGAGATTGGGAGGTGGTAAGAGGGCAGAAGTGGGGCCTTTGTTCCCCTTCCTTTGAAGAAGAGAAACAGCCCTTGTGCCTCTCCATAATCTGGCTTTTGAGGCTGTTCTGTTTTAAACATGGCTTCCCCACTCCCCAGGAATCCCCACAGCGACAGGGACAGGGACGCTGCTGCTGACCCTGCTGGACGTGAATGACCACGGCCCTGAGCCCGACCGCCGGAAGTTCACCGTGTGCAACCACGAACCAACCCCACAACTGCTGCACATCTCAGACAAGGACCTCCCCCCTCACACCTCCCCTTTCCAAGCGGAGCTCCTCCACAACTCAGAGGAGAACTGGGCGGTTGAGATGGACAGTGAAGGTGGGCAGCCTCGGTGTCCTGGGAAATGGACACTGACCCAACTTCCAGGAAGCTCGAGCTCGGTGCCCTCTAGTCCTCAGCCCCCCCCCCCCCCCCCCCCCACAATCCGCTAGGTGGGTTGGCTGCCAGCAGGGGGGAGGAGAAGGCCTGGGCTGGCCTCGGGTCCCACCGTTTCCTGATTCCTCCAGGGGAGACGGCCGTCCTGAAGCTGCTGAAGCCCTTGAAGCAAGAGGTCTACGACGTCTACCTGCAGCTCCTGGACCAGCAGGGCAAGTCGCACCTGACCGTCCTCAGGGCGAGCGTCTGCGAGTGCCAGGGAGAGGTGGACGAGTGTCTGGAGGGGCAGATGGCTATCGTTGGGGCGCCCATCATCCTTGCCATCTTGGGGTCCGTTTTGGCCCTTCTGAGTGAGTGTGCAAAGACTGCCCATGGGGGGATGGGGATCCAGAGGGTGGCTTTCCCCCCCCAACTGCTAGAGCTGCACATCCACCTGGACGCTCTCTTGTGAGAGAGCTGAGACAGCTGGGAGGCAGGCAAGGCCAAGAGGCGCAGAGCATGGTTTTCCCTGGCCATGGGAAGGAACTTTGGACGATCTTTTCATACCATCCGCATAATACTGAGGACTAGACCCATGGGTTCTCGGGAGAATGGTGGTTGGGTCTTGGGATGGTGGCCTTGTGGGGCCTCCCTGAGCTCTGCTCCCTCCCTCAGCTGCGCCTTCAGCGAGGCGCCCACTGACCCTGGCTGGCTCTGTGTTCCAGTCCTGCTGCTGCTGCTGTTGCTCTTTGCAAGGAGGAGGCAGGGGACAAAGGAGCCGCTGCTGTTGCCAGAGGACGACACCCGGGACAACATCTTCTACTATGGCGAAGAAGGAGGGGGCGAGGAGGACCAGGTGGGCTCCCTGGGAAGGGCTGAGCTCCCCTTGTGACTGGGCCTGGGGGTCTGCTTTGTGGGAAGGAGCGGGGGGGGGGGCTTCTGGGTGCCCCCTGGGTGCCCCCTCCACCTCAGCCAATCGGCTCCTCCTTCCCTGCCTCAAAAGGACTATGACCTCAGCCAGCTGCACAGGGGCCTTGACCCCCGGCCAGAAGTCCTCCTGCGGAACGACGTGGTGCCCACCCCTCAGCCAGCCCCGCAGTATCGCTCCCGCCCTGCAAATCCCGACGAGATTGGCAACTTCATCTGTGAGGTAAGGGAGGCTGGGTGGGCACCTCCTGCCTTGCGGTTGCTGGTCCCTGGGTGGGTTGCCCAGCTGGATCTTCTGCCCCCTGTAAGCAGGCTGAGCCACCCCAGGCCCAGGGTCACCTGTGTGTGTGTGTGTGTTATGTTTAATAAAGTGAGGGGGGGACATGGACTCTAGCATCATCGGCTGAGCCCTGTTTTAAGCCTGGGACTGTAGCTTCTGGGTTCCCAGTAGGACCCACCCCCTACGGCACCAAATTTGGAGTGGAGCTCGGGGCTGCCTTGGCCTCTGGCCGGCCCCACCCAGATCAGTCATCAGGGATGAGAAGTTCCGTCTGTCCCACATACTTCCTCCTTTCCCCCCCAGAACCTGAAGGCTGCTGACCTGGACCCCACCGCGCCCCCCTACGACTCCCTGCTGGTCTTTGACTATGAGGGTGGGGGCTCAGAGGGGGGCTCCCTCAGCTCCCTCAACTCCTCAGCCTCCGGACAGGACCAGGACTACGACTACCTGCACGAATGGGGCAGCCGCTTTCAGAAGCTGGCAGACCTCTACGGGGGAGGCGTGGCTGACTAGAGGGCTTCGCCCTGCAGCCAAGCTGCAGCCAAGCTCCGCCCTGCAGCCAGTGTGTGCCCACCCTGACCCCCAGGCCATGTGGGAAGCAGAAGGCGCTGCCGTGGACTCTGTGGGGCTCCAGGAGACAGACCTTCGGCCATCTTCACGGTGGGGCAGCTACGTCCTGGGCAGAGGTGTCTGCAGAGGGGCTCTGTCCTGCCAGAGGGGACCTGGCGACAGGTTGCGAACTCTCCGCCCTGGGCCTCCATCTGGGTCTATGCTGCTGCAGGTGCTGCCCAAGATGGGCCTGGCGGAGGGGGGGGGGGCTGCCGGATGATGGACCCCTCAGCCTTCTTGACCTTCTCTGGTCTTTTGTATTGTAGCTCAGTTCGGGCCTGAGATTTCTTTCCTTTTTATAGCATGTGGGAAATAACTTGATGACCTCTAGTGGGCTGGACAATCGGGGTGTAAAGTTTGAATAAAAGCTTTTTTTTAAAAAAATGCACCACCAACCTGCCTCATGTTTGCTGAGGGAACCAAGGCTGCCCTGGGCCCGAACAGCAGCTCCGGTTTCGCTGTTGCCAGCCTTCCCAACACAACCCAGCAACCTGGGTGGGGCAGAGGCTTCTGGCTCCTCCGCTCCCCACACAGGACCTGCCTCACGTGGCTCCCAGCTTCTCCTCCTCGCCTCCCCGCATGTTCAGCCCTGTCAGCCTGGGCAGGAAAAGAGGAGCCGGCGCTGCAGCTGCTCTCCTGCCTGCAGCCAACCTTTCCTCTCTCACCTGGGCCGGGGTCTTCCGCCTGCGTCCCAGGCAGCCACGCCCTGGCCCCCAGGCCCCCGCCGCACTGCAGGGGGCAGGGCAGAGGCGGGAAGCGGCCCTCGCCCTCCCCGGGGTCCTGCTGGCTCTGAGGGCCTTTGGCCGGCCGCCAGCTCCGCGCTGGCCCGACCGGTTTTTCCTGCCGCTGCGAGAGGCCCGGGCCGCGGAAGGGGCGGCAGCTGCCCGGGGCGAGGGGAGGCTGCAAAGGGGAGGGCAGCTGCCCCAGCGCCCTGCCCGGGAATGGATGCCTCGCACCTCCAGACCAAAGAACCGGACAGCTCCGGGGTCGCCCGCCGGCAAGCCCGGCTTCGCGCGCGGCGCAGACCTGGCCGCTCGGAGGGAAGGGCCGGGCGGTCGAGCGCTCCTCCGACGGCCCCGGCGCCGCTGCCCCCCCTTGCCCGGGCTCTTCCCAGGCAACCCTCGCCCGGGGGCCCCGGAAGGCGCCCGCCCCGAGCGCTCGGGCTCCGCAAGGGCGCCCTTCGGGCCGGGCGGCGGGCGCTGAAGCCGCAGGTGGCGCAGCCTTTGCGGGCCAAGCGCTCGGCCGGGAGCGGCAGGTAGAAAGCTCGCTCGCGAGGCCCCGTCCGGCCGCACCTGCCGGCCCCGCGGCGCAAGAGCGGGGAGGGCGAGGCCGGCGGGCGCCGCCCCCTCTTCCCTGGGGCGGGGCTTCCAGCGCGGGCGGAGCCTCACCTGCCACAACCGGAGCGGCAGCCGGGCCGAGGCAAAGTTTGCGGGCTTGGCAACCGCGCGCACCTCCTCTCGCTGCGATGGGGACCCAGGCGGGGCTCGGCCTGTTGCTGCTGCTGCTGCTGCTGCTCCAGGTAAGACGGGCCGGGCGCCGGGGCCCCTCTCGCCTTCGGGGTCGAGGCAGCGGCCGATGGGTCTCTTTCCCGCCTTGATTTCCGGGAGCCCCTCGGCTCCTCTTCCCCGCCCAGCCAGCGCTGGGCCCAGAGGGCGCCTCTCCGCCCCTTCCAGGCGCCCCCTCGGACTCTGGGGGCCCAGGGAGGGCTCCGGGGCTCGGCGGGGGCCTCAGAGCCCCGGCCCCTTCTGCAGGGCTTCCTCCGGACCAGCGGGTCATGGGAACCACGCTATTTGGGTTGGGCGCCCCCCACCTCCCCTCACTCTTGTCTTTGGCTTCCAGGGTGAAAAGGGGCTCAGCCAGGATGGGGCAGCGGCCTCTTGCCGGCCAGGATTCGGCTGGGAGGCCTACGTGTTCCGCGTGCCCAGGCGAGACTTGGAGAGGGGCCACATGTTGGGCAGAGGTGAGAGGGCCCCTGAGTGCTGCCCAGTCTTGGGTGGGGGGCTGAGGGAGAGAGTGAGTGGTGCTGCCCCCTTCCAGATGTGGGAGGGCATCTTGTGCTGCTGCTGGTGCCTTGGAGGAAGGAGGAGATTCAGGTTGCATTCAGATCCCTTCTCCATTTCCTGCTTTCTGAAAGGGAAAGTGGCGGCTCTTTGGGGAATCTGTAAAATGGGTGTGTCAACCTTCCACCTCTCTTAAGAGGGAGGACCACTCAGGCAAGCATTAAAAGGGGGAATTGCTGTCCAGAAGGATGAATTTCAGTCCTCAAAAAGCTCCTTCGGCTCCATTAGGCCGAGCGCTTCACACATGAGGGTTGACTAAACTGCTTACTAATTTATTTGTTTTCATTTTTATTGATTTTTCTGGTAAAGTTTTTCAATGATGTTGCCATCCATCCAGAATTCAGTGCATTGGGGCAGCTTGGAAGTATTTCCAAGAATAATTTCCACCCCCAGAGTTGCTGTCTTTTTATTAGTGGCTTCAATACGTTGGTTCTGGTTTTAGATCTTGTAGGTTGCCCAGATTTGTTGGAAACTTAGAAATGTACATGGCAAATAAATAAAAATATAGTAACGCTAAGAAGTTCCCAGAGTTCCTGTCTAGGGCAGTTTAAAATGTCAGAGGAAGGCCCTCGGGGCCCTCGGGGTCAGCCTGAGGGAG
The DNA here is from genome assembly GCA_015471245.1 of Laticauda colubrina. Lineage (NCBI taxonomy): Eukaryota > Metazoa > Chordata > Lepidosauria > Squamata > Elapidae > Laticauda > Laticauda colubrina. The sequence goes on along the minus strand of BLBF01000045.1, from coordinate 559,967 downwards.
GAAGAGAAAGCCTCAGACTCCTCTGGAACTACCTCTGTGGTGAGACACCCCAAGGAAGCTGGGCTGGTATTTCCACTTAAGGCAGAGAGAGAGAGAGAGAGAGAGAGAGAGAGAGAGGTGACTGGGAAGCAGCCTCCCTGCTGTCCTTGGAGCCAGGCACAGGCTACCTGTGTGGCTCAGGTACTTTCTACCTGGCCTTTTCCTCCTTTGGCAAAGCAAGGTGGAGCTTGGCAGGAGGGAGAGGCCTGCTTCTCCTTGCAGCTGTGCAGGGTTGGGCCTGCACAGGCTTTCTCTCTCTCTCTCTCTCTCTCTCTCTCTCTCTCTCTCTCTCTCTCTCTCTCTCTCTCTCTCTCTCTCTCTCTCTCTGCATGTGTGTGTGCATGTGTGTGTGTGTGCGCACACGCACACAAGCAGTGTTTGAACGGTGATGGTTGCTTCTGGCTTCCTGCTGGTACTTCAGCCTTTGGGGTGAGCCTGAGAGGAGGTGGCTGCTGCCCCTTGAGTTGTGTCAACAGCCTCTGGTGAATCATTTACTTGGCTGAGCCGCTCTGCAGGCCTGATTGTTCAGGCCTGCTTCAAAAAGTCCCTCCGAGCTGACCTTGCCTCCCAGCGCAAACTGAGCAGGGATCCAAGCTGCTTTCTCGATCCCTGGCCTGGCCCTCCCCCTGCAACACTGGGCTGGCGCTGCTTTTGTGATCTGGGCAGCCAAACCAGGTGCTCTTTTGCAAAACTGGGGAGTTAACTCCAGCCCCAGCCTCTCCGGGGCTCTCAGTGCATCACGTTAGGATAATTTCATGTATTTTTGGGGATCCTTATGCCAGCTTCTTTAACTTCAGCTTCCAGAAAAGATTTTCTGTGTGTGCCTTGCTAATTAGGAAGACCAGAGTGTGGCAGGTGTGGGAGGATCAGTTCAGGGGGACCTCCAGGTGGCCGCTGATAAGTGTGACAGGAAGAATCTGTCCCAAAGAGGAACCGGCAGGGTTTTCGGTCTTGGTGGTGGAGACAGGTGGAGGATGCAGAAGGCTGCGCAGGTGCTGCAAAAGGAAAGGAACCCAGAGTTTCTACTCTTTGTGGGTCTGAGAGGAGGGAATCCCTCCAGCAAAAAGTGAATATTGTTTCATTATAGCACCTGTGTCTCAGTTTTAAAATGTTACAGCTTCTTTACACACAAGAAGCACCCAAGCCCCTTCTGCATAAAATAACACCACCAAAGCATAACATACTTTGGTAGGTTGTCCTTTGTTCATTTCTTTCTGGGAAGCTCTGGTTATTCAGTGGCTTCTGTGAACAAAATGAGAGGCTAAACCAAGTTAAACTACCACGGATTGTCCATGAAAGCCCACTTGGGTCCCGACAAATGTCCTCTCTGTGCCTAGGAATTTTAAATATTTTCTTGGCTGCCTACAGAGCAAAAGCATGAAACATTTTCCAGCGTTCTAAGGTTTCCATGGATAATTCTGGGGGCCTTCAAGCCCTTGGGATCATCTGCAGGAGCAGCATTGTCAAAGCCACCCAGTAGAGCAAAACTCGTCTAGTGGGTTTGCCTGGTTCATCAGATGTTCTTCCAGCTCCTCTACCCAGATGCCCTCCAGAAGGATATCCTCTATCCAGGAGGGCTGGGAAGCCTGGGAGTTGCACGTAGCTCCGAATGACGTTGCAGGAAAATTGGATTCAGGGGAACCAAGTGGGGAAGAGGCTGATCTAAAATGGTGCATCTTCCCATTTCCAAGCCTTGTGTTTGTGAGACTTTGTCTCTCTCGGCTGGCATCGTGTTGGCCTGCGAGCTCTGGCCCGTGTACTGCTTGGGATCAGAAGAGAGGAGAGGTTCCTTAGACCAGGCCTTGTGGCGCTTGGGACTCCCTTTAATCAGCCTTTGAGGTCACTTGCATCCACAGGGCCTTTTGGATAAATCGCCCATTCAACAGCGACCTTGCTTTCTTTTCCAGTCTGGACTGGAGCTGTCACTGATTGCTGCTGTGACTAATAAAAGGACTTGAACCTTTATTCTTAATAGTTTTTTAAGGTGTGGCATCAAACTTTCAAACTTTGAAAGGCGGCTAAAGGGGGCTGCCGCCCTGAACTGAGTTCTTTGTCATGTGATGGCTCTTCTGAATCCCCTGGAGCCAGGAAAGAAAAGAAAAGGGGCCGTTCTGGGTGTCCCTGGTCTGCTTCCGGAGGGGTCTCTCCTTTCTGCGATTGTGGGTCACCTTTGCCTCAGTTTCCTCTGTGGTTTTCCAGGTCCAGTTAGCGTGGTCTGCGTGCGAAAGAGGCTCACATTTGCCAGATGGGGCTAGTTGGGGACTAGGCGGCCATTGGTGGGGCATGTTTGAGGTTCAGTCCTTGTGCTGAGCTGAGACTAGGAGTTGATGACCTCAAGGGCCCCTTCGAATTGAGTGTTTCGTGACATAGCATGTGAATGTATATGACACACATGCAATACTTTTTTATTCGCACATTGCAACATTTGAAGGAAGCTGAGTCAAGTTTTTGCTGCTCCAGCGTGAGTTCCTGTGCATCTCTGGCGTGACTCCTCCCTCCTGTGGTTTTTCCTGAGATTTTGGTGCCATCGGCTCCGGTTGTTTTGCAAGAGGTTCGGTCAGATGAGACAGAGCCTTGATTCACGCCTCTGCCCTGGATGGACTTGGTGGCCTCTCCCTGAGCCTTGCGCTCAAGGTGGGCCTAAGGAAGGTGGTGCCATTTCAGGGAGGCAGGTTGTGGGCAGACAGAAGCTGCCGCTTTGCACAGGCAGCCCTTGGGGGCTTCTTATGCAGGCAAGGCTTCCTCCTGGAGCCCCAAAGGGGTCTTCCTCAGTCCTTTGCTGCACCTCCAGGATTTGCCTGCCCCTCTCCTGCAACTGACCCGGTTCACCCGATTAAGGGAGACTTTTCAGGGCGGGGAAACTCCCACCAGGCGGGCGAAGGCTTCCATCCTCTGAATCAGCTTTCAGGTGAAACTCTTGTTCTGCCACTTGGAAAGTCATGGCGAAACTCCAGGATGAGGTCACTGCTCGAGAGTCTGGCTCCTGCCCTGGGAGGGGGAATTGGCCCCCTTTGACACATCCGAGGCACCGGCTGACCTTCCCTCTCTGGCTGTTGGAGTGACATCATGGCCCTTTCGTTGGGGAGGAGGTGGCCTTTGGCTCCCTGGACTCCCTTCCTGGCTCTGCTCCTTGTGCCTGAATCTCGCTTCCTGTCATGGCCAGCCGGGCATCGGGCAGCCCCTGAGCCTTTGAGCACCACTGGAATCAGCGATTCCGCTGCTAGGCAGGCAAGGCAGGTTGTTTAAGTGAGTCGTCCGATTTTACGGCCTTCTTTGCTGCCTGTTATTAAGCGAATCACTGAAGCTGTTAAGTGAACCAAGTGGTCATTTAGCGAATCCAGCTTCCCCCATTCGCTGGGAAGGTTGCAAATGGTGATCATGTGACCCCAGGCCCTGCAGCTGTCCCAAAAACATGGCCGTAGCCAAGTACCCAAATTGTGACGGGCGTAAGCAGGAGGGCTGCCTGTCAGTTGGTTTCTTCAGAGCTAGACAAGGACTCCCTGGAGCTCTGGAAGCCTGGTGGCAGCAGCAGCAGCAGCACAGGGGGGCTCTTCTTCCTCCTGGCCAGAATTGGACAGGTGGGGGGGAATGCTCCCCCTCCCCCTGCAGAGAGAACAGGAAATACTTTCGCATGCTCTGCTTTCCTGAAGGTGCCTTGAGTTCCGCGGATCCTTGGAGTGTGCTGTCAGTCGGGACTTTCCCTTTGGGAAGGGGCTCCACATGACCTTCGGTGGAGGGGAGAGCCTGTTCCTCCTCCCCCCCCCCCTGATTCTTTTCTGCTTATCCTGGCCGGATGAGGAAGTGGGGCCTTTTTTGTGGCTATCGTTTTGATGTGCCCCTCCCTGAGCTGGAATGTGGGAAGATGACGAACATTGTTTGCTTCCCCTGTTAAAGGCTCTGAGGAAGCTCTGCCCATATTTGGCCTTGCATGGGGGGACTAAAATGGGGAAGGGGGACATTCCAGCCAGCCCTTGTTCACCTCTGTTCCCAGGCAGTGCCCTTAATTTCTGCTTTTTCCCCTTTGAGGGCCAGGAAATTTCGCTCCTACTTCTGAGTGGAGAGAAGAGCTTGCTTTGAGGGGCAGGGGCCCAGTGGCCCCTTGCCAGGCTCTCCTCAGAGGGAAGGCAGCCTCTGGGCTCAGAGCCAGTTCAGATTCAGCCCAGAGGCTCACATCTTCCCCCTTGAACCGCAAAGGATTGGGGCCCCTCCCAGGCGCCCTGGAGGGTTTGGGTCTTGCAGAGAAGCACGAGAGCTGGAGCCCGTTGCTGTCAGTAACGGGGGCAGAGAGTCCTGTGGCTGCAGAGACCTGGCTGGACATTTCTGTGTCCAGGCGCTGCTATTCTCTGAAACATAGAAAATGGGCTTTTGAACCCACCTTCCCAGGACTGGATACTTTTTAAGAAGAAAACTGAGGTCCCATGATGGCTGTGACACAAATAAAATCACAAGATTTACTACATTAAAAATAACAACAGCCAACGGCTTTTCTCTTTTGAGGAATCCAGGGAATTAAAGTCTGGGCTGGAATGAAAAGGTGGCCATACATTGCAAGGCCGAAAAACACCCCAAAAGCCTTCAGCGTGCAGGGGTTTCATAGGTTTACCCCAAAATCTTCTCGTCTGCCTGGAAAGACAGAGGCTTCTGCAGGTTAAATGCCTTTCTGAGCAAGTCTGGGGCCAAGGAGGCTCCTCTCTTGTGGACCATTGTTTGCTCCCTTCCCCCCCCCCCCTGAAGCGAAGGAGACACTAGAGGTTTCCAGCCTCTCCCCCCCACATTCAGGTCTGCAGCTGCTGCAGGAGAGATGGGAGATGGCGGGGTCATGCCCTGAAGCAAGGCTTTCCACCCCCAACCCTGCACCTTCTGGAGGGGACATTACTATGCAGGAGAGCCTGGGGATTGGGGTCCAGTGGGAGGGGATTTCCCCTGGAGCCCTCCTTTCCCACCCTTGGCCTTTTCCAGTGGTGGGGGTGTGGCCTGCGATGAGAACACACACACATACATATGCCAGTGGACCCTCCCTTGCGGAGCCTGCCTGGACCTCCACAGATGGGGGGGAGGGGACAGGTGCTCCTCCCAGGGCGAGACAAACCCTCTCCTGCCCCTGCATAGCAGCAGTGGAATTGAGTGCCGCTCCTCCCAAAGTAGGCTGGTTGGAGGAACCGGCTTGAGTCCCTCCATGCCCTCTGCCTTCCTGTGTCCCCCCCCCCCCCACCATGGCAGGACTGCTGTGTGCCCAGGTGGCTTCTGGGCCTCAGAGTCCAGGGCTGAGCCTCCCTGGGGCCCCAGTGCCAGAGGAGGGAGGGGGCAGTCCAGCCTCTCACTCAGATGGCCCCTCCCAGACGCTTCTTGTGGAGAGAGAATGGGCCCCGGAGTGGAAAAGAGAGAGAAGGAGGACTCCCAAAAGTGAGGTTGCCTCTGGAGAAACCAAGAGGGGGCTGGGAGAGCTTGTGTGGGGGGGAGATCTTTGGAAAGGTGCTTCCCTGCCCCACGTCTGCAGGGAAAGACCCCCCATGTTCTCTGAAGGAGCCCTAGGGGTTCCCAGCACAAGACCCCCTCTGGCCTCTGCCTCTCCATCACTTGGTCCTGAGCCTGCCTTTCCGGCTTCTCCCCTTCTCAGCAAGGAGGGGGGGCAACCACTGACCCTCAGGGTACTGGCCCTCCTGGACCTGGACACCCTCCCGCACACTGACCGCATCAGCATGTCGGGTGGGACTTTGGGAGCCAAAAGTTTGGAGGGGAGTTCCCTGGACCGAAGGGCCTCTCTCTGGCCAGACTGCAGCCTTTGTCCGGAGGGGGGAGAGGCTGCCTTTTTCTGAGGAGAGATGAAAGGGCAGACCTCTTTAAGGTCTAGTTTCCTTCAAGAGATCCAGAGCTTCAAGCGTATTTCCCACCAGCCAGTGGCTCACTTCTGTTTGGGGTTTTCCACCAGCAACCTCCTTTTTTGTGTTTGGCTCTATGCGTGCAGGATTTGGTCTCACAGCTGTACTAATCCCAATCTCCCTGGGTATCCCTCAATCTGGGGGAGGGGGGTCTTGCCATTGGTGGGGATTCCTGGGCAGGGCTGTCCCTGCCCCACATTGCAATAGCACTAAGATTTCTATACCACTTTCCAGCCCTCTCTAAGCAGTTGACAGAGTCAGCCTCTTTCCCCCAACAATCTGGGTCCTCATTTTACCCACCTTGGAAGGATGGAAGGCTGAGTCAACCTGGAGCCTGGTGACATTCAAACTGCTAAATTGCAGGCAGACAGCAGTCTTCAGAAGTAGCCTGCAGTACTGCACTCTGACCACTGTGCCACATGGCACCTTCCACATTGATTCAGCTCCAGCAACTCTGCCGAGTCAGTCTCCCCTTCATGAAATTGACCTTCTGGGGACCCCAGTCAGTGTCCACTGACTTGGTTAGGGGGGGGTGTCTGTGGAGTCTCCCCTTGTCCAACACCCCCTGCTCTTTGGACTCCGGCTTCTGCCGGCCATCACAGGGAGGCTCTTTTCTGGGTAATGGTTCCGTTTTTGAGCTGAGCTGGGAAAGCAGATGTTCCTCAGAGGGGGCACCTAGCAAGTCTCACAAACCCGATTCAGCCTCCCAGGCAGCAACTGGCTTGGCAGAGATCCTAAAGCTTCACAGTCAGCAGGATAAACCTCCATCGTTTGTGGTGGTCATAGAAACCAGGCGCCTTTTGATCCAATGTGCTGTGGGAGCCCAGCCTGGCTGGTCACTTTGGAGTTTGACCAGTGGGGAGTGAATAGCATGAACCATGGTTGCCATCCAGGGGCTGCGTATTTGGAAGCATCAGGTCCCGGGAAGTGGGGAGCAGCCATTGGCAGAATCTGCCTGGTTAGGTGCTTGGATCTCTTTCTCTGGAACAGGGCCTGCTCACCCTCCTTGGGGGGAGGCCTTGGAGAGAAGCCCTCACCCTCATCACCAGGGCATGAGGAGAATGAGCGACTGGCACATCCCCTGGGCTCAGCATCCCACCAAGCTTAGCAGGCCTCAGGCTGGGAGGGATGCAGTGCCGATCCTGCAGCGATGCGGGAGGTGAGCTGAGGTGGCTGGAGAGAAGCAGCCCCTGGGCCAGGACGCCCTGCGGCTGCCTCCTCCCCTCCCACCTGGTGAGTCTTGCAGGCTCCCAGCCAGGCTGAGCTGGAGGCTAGGTGGGGCGGCCAAACCACCTTGTTTGTGTTTGAAAAGCGGCCTCTGCTTGTAGCGGTGCCACACCGGCGCCCCCAGGTGAGCAGAGTTGGCCAAGGCAGCTTGGCAAGAGCAGGCTGGGGATCCTTATTTTTTTTATTTGTTTGTTGAACCCGTATGAGGTGACAAATATAAGTATAAACATGATTATTAATACATGATATAGATACGAATAAAAGGGGACATTAGGACAGGGATGATGGGCATGTTGGTGCGCTTATGCACACCCCTCACAGATCTCTTAGGAAAAGGGGGAGGTCAATAGTAGGTTGAAGTTTTGGGGGCTTGGGGAAGAAACCACAGAGTCAGTGGAGTCGTCCAGGCATTGAGCACCCTCTTCCTGCCTGGCTGGGCTCCTGGGTCATGGTCTCTGGCTGTCTTTCTCACCCTTCCAGTGGACTTTGAGGGCTGCACAGGAACGAGCCCAGGAAGAGCCCAGCCCTTCCTTTCCCAGGACACGCGCTTCAAGTTGCATGCAGATGGCACAGTTGTGGTGAAACGGTCCCTGCACCTCCACAACCAGGAACTGAGCTTCCTTATCCACACATGGGACCTGGAAGGCAGGAAACATTCGGCCAGAGTGACCCTGCAGCTCCAGCACCAAGGCCATCACCGGCTGCCTCCTCATGGGGTATGCACCCCCTTTCCCTGCTTCCCTGGGGGGAGAATTTGCTGGTCTTTGGAGCCTGCTCTTTCCTTGCTTGTTTGCAGAACCAGAGAGCCCTGTCTTTATTCACAGGAGACATCTGCTCAGGGGGAGGTGCTGTATTTTCGAAAGTCTTCATCTGGCCTGAGGCGGCAGAAGAGAGACTGGGTCATCCCTCCGATTCTTTGCTCTGAGAATGAGAGGGGCCCTTTCCCCAAGAACCTGGTGCCGGTAAGGACTTTGCTCCTGCTGGGATTCTCTTGCACCTTTTAAAGTTAGGCAGCAAATGACCCACAAATGCAGGGCCCCAAACATTGCAGCTTGTGGCAGCGCCGAGTGGACATTTGCCCTAAACCCCTTGGCTCTCACTTCAGCCGAGCTTGGGGCCTGTATTTCTGCCCCGGGCCAGGCAACGCAGCTGCCCCAGAGGGTGGGGAGGGCTGCAGGCCCACCCCGGTCCCTGACCCGATCTCCACCCCAATCAGGTCAAGTCCAGCAAAGAGAAAGAAGGCACCGTCTACTACAGCATCACTGGGCAGGGGGCCGACATCCCTCCAGTTGGCACCTTCATCATCGAGAGGGAAACCGGCATGCTGAAGGTGACCCGCCCTCTGGACAGGGAGAAGATTCCCCGCTACATGGTGAGTCTGCGTGGCCTGCTGTGGTTGCTTTCAAGTTGGGGTGGCTGAAGAGCGCCTGGAAATCGGCCATGAGGATTGGGTGGGAGGGCAAAGGTCATTGCGTCCTCCGGGATGCCAGGACAGCAGGTCCCTTTTGGATGTCAGAGGGGTTTCGTCCCTACCAGAAAGCCCGCGAAGAAGCCCCGTTTAGAAGCAGGCGACCCTGGAGGGAGGCCACCACTTTCCTAAGGCGCCTGTTTATTCCTGTCCAATGAAAGGTCCCATCTCCTGCCGTGGTGGCCCCAAGGGGCCTGAGGGGCTCCCGGGACCTCTGCCCCAGGCCTTCCGAGAGCATCCCTTGTCCTTCGGGGCAGCCTCTGCAGAGCTGGCAGTGCTGGGTGCCAAGGACTGTTGAGCTCTGGGAAAGAGGCTGCCTGGCTGCGTCTCTGGCTTCTCTTCTCACCCTGGTGAATAACGGCCTTTCTCCCCTGCAGCTGCTTTGCCACGCGGTGTTAGCCAATGGCCAGACAGCAGAGGACCCCATGGAGATCATCATCAATGTTGGCGACCAGAATGACAACCGTCCACGTTTCACCCAGAGCGTCTTCGAAGGGTCCGTGGAAGAGGGAGCTAAACCAGGTAGGGGAGTCTGGGTGAGGACCCAAGACCGTGGATCTGTGGTGTGGCTGCCCTCTGTGCCACAGGCACAATCCTTCCAGGACAGTGAAGGACAGTCCTGTTGAAGCCATCCAGACCGCCACCTCAGGACAATGCCCGCCCAGCCATGCCCCTGTGGGATGAAGTAGTCAGTCTCTGTGGTGCTTGTGGTTGCCCAGAAGCCAGAGGCTTTTCCGGCTGGGAGGCGCGGAGGGAGCTGGGCTCATGCTCGACTCCGGCGCTTGTTTCAAGGGAGCCCCTTTAAGCAGCCCTCCTTCCCCAGGGACGTCTGTGATGACAGTGACGGCTACGGATGCAGACGACGCCAAAGACTCCTATAATGGCGTCATCACTTACTCCATCCTCAGCCAGGAACCGGAGCCGGAAAAACAGAGGTTCACCATCAATAACGAAACCGGCCTGATCAGCGTGGTTGTGTCCGGTCTGGACCGAGAGGTGAATGCCAGGTGCTGGGACAGATTGAGGGGGGGGGAGTTGTTCAAGCAAACCGTTTCTAAGATGGGAATTAATCCGGGGGAGTGGGTGGACTGTATCTCTATCGTCCATTTTCTACTGCTTCAATCCCAAGTGAGCCAGGGAAAAATCCTTGTTTGGCCCTGAACGGAGAGATTGTTAGTTCTCCAAGGCAGCCCAGGCAGAAGCAGAACTGTGTGAGGGCTACCATGAACAGAAGTATCTCTCCCCTACTTTCCATTCCCTTTCTGGAAAATGACGGAGGGACCCTTCCAGAAGGTTCCCCCCTGCCTCACTCCTCCTGTGGCTGCGAGGCCTTCTCCATGTCAGGCGGGAAGGATGCTGTTCCTCCATCTCCCAAGGCCGTTCCATCCCACCCGCACAGACAGTTGCAGTGTTTGTTTCTTTGCAGAGGATCCCCCAGTACACGCTGGTTCTGCAAGCGACTGACCTGCTGGGAGAAGGCTTGAGCACCACCGGGAAGGCTATGATCACCATCACCGATGCGAATGATAACCCGCCAATCTTCGACCCCTTCATGGTAAGGTGGGAGCCTGCTCCCTCCCGCCCTTAGCCATGCTGGGGTTGTCCTGGGGCCTGAAGGCCATCTCCCTGTCGTGCAGAAGCACCCACCCATGTCCTGCACTTCCTCTGCAGAGGCGCTGGGTGGGATTTGTGGCTCTCCGTTCCCTGGAGTCGGACCTCACCCCACCCTGGTGGAGACTGGCCTTTGCTCTCCTCTGATGGCTCTGTCTCCATTGCAGTACAATGTGGTTGTGCCAGAGAATGAGGTGGGGGCCCTGGTGGCCACCTTGAAGGTCAAGGATGCAGATGAGGAGAATAGCTTAGCTTGGAAAGCCAAGTACAGCATCGTGAAAGGGGACGAGGAGGCGAACTTTGCGATCACTACTGACCCGGACACCAACAATGGTCTTTTGACCACAGCCAAGGTGAACGGTGGGCCCTTCTTTGTGGGGGCTAGAATCCTGCGTGTCCCCAGCCCCATATCCCACTGGAGTGTCTGGCAGTTCCACTTAGGCCAAGTCAACCCTCCTTTTCTCCCTCCTTCTGTTCTTCCAGGAGCTGGATTATGAGACCCAAAGGCAGTATATTCTTGAAGTGACCGTAGTGAACGAGGTTAACTTCTCGGTCACTCTCACGACGTCCACGGCTACCGTCACCATCAATGTGAGCGATAAAAATGAACCCCCAATCTTCATTCCCCCTGAACTGAAGGTGTCAAAGCCGGAAGATCTTCCTGTCGGTGAAACTGTAGCTCAGTACACAGCCCAGGACCCTGACAAGTTCCTGCAGCAGACCCTCAGGTAGGGGGCTGTGTGGAGATGCTTGTGGCAAGGGTCCATCATTTGAACGGGGAAACCCAGAAGGTCTGCAGGCCGTTTGTCCCAAAGACGCTGGCTGAGCCCGGGGCCCTTTCCCTTGCAGATACTTGGTGAGGAGTGACCCTGCTGGCTGGCTGAAAATTGACCCTGAAACTGGTATGATTAAGTCAAAAGCCCCCCTAGACCGAGAGTCAGCTTTTGTGAAGGATAATATCTACAAAGCCATCATTGTGGCAAGCGACAATGGTAAGCTTCCCCCTCCCCCAAACTCTGCATTTTGTCTTGCACCCAAACCCCCAAAAAATGGAAAGGGGGGGGGGAATTGAGCAATGGTGTCACCCAAGTATACATATTTGTGGAACTAACCTGCCCTCCTATCTCTGTCCAGCGAACAAGCCGGCCACCGGCACAGGGACCCTCCTTTTGCATCTGGAGGACGTGAACGACAACTGGCCAGAACCGGATCCCCGAATGTTTGACATCTGCAGCCGCAGTCCAGAGCCCCAGGTGTTAAACATTGTGGACAAGGATATGCCGCCCAACACTAGCCCCTTCCTCGCCATGCTGGAATTTGACTCTGGTGCCAATTGGACAGTCGAGACCAACCAAGGTAGGCAGAGGCAGTAGCTGCGCTCTGCAAAACAAGGGAAGCGCCTGGACACATAACATCAAAACTTCCTGCTTTCCACTGAATTCTTTCCTCCTTCTCCTCTCCAAAATTTGCATTCAAGTATTAGAGGGAGACTCATTAATGACTTCATTAGGGTTCTTAATTAGTGTTTTAGAGCATGGCTCCATGCAGCTCTGACTCACATTCCGAGTGTGTGTCCTTTGCAGACAGTCTGAGCCTTAACCTGGTCAAGCAGCTGGAGCCTGGGGAATACAACATCGCCCTCAAGCTGACCGATGGCCAGGGGCTCTCTCACGTCACCACGGTCAAAGCCATGGTCTGCAACTGTGAGGGGTCTGCCAAAAACTGTGACCGAAAGGTGTTTCTGCCAGTGGCAATTGAGACCTCCGCCATTCTGGGCATCCTTGGGGGCATCCTTGCCCTTCTGAGTGAGTACTGCACTTCCTTTCTCCCTGTCACTCCTGGGGAAGCTGGGCGGCTCCTCTTATGGCCCCCGCTTTGGCTGGATGAGGGCTCCCTGCTTGTGGCTGACAGGGCCTCCCAACCTGCCTTGCAGTCCTGCTGCTGCTGCTGCTGCTGTTCGTGAGGAGGAGAAGGCAGGTGAAGGAGCCGCTGCTCCTCCCCGAGGACGACACGAGGGACAATGTCTACTACTACGACGAAGAAGGCGGAGGGGAAGAGGACCAGGTAGGCCTCTGGCTCTGGGTCCCCAGGACCACGCGCTCCTCCTTGGTACCCCCCCACCCCCACCCCGGTTCCTGGGCCTGAGCTGGGCTCCTGCTCCCCACAGCCCTTTTCTTCCTGCTCCTGCAGCAGCTGGGAGGGCCAGTCACCCAGCATGGTGGTCCCACTTGACACCCATACACCCACACCCAGAGCTGGCATGGAGCTTCTGAGAGGGTCTGGCATTTGCTTGGTTTACTTCAGCCATTCCGCTTCCACATTCCTCAACAGCTCTGGTAAAAACGACTTTTCTAAGCTGAGTTTTAGAAAGGGATCCCTGGAGAGTTAGTGCTACAGTGGAAGGAAGACTGACCAAACAAAACCATTTTGTTCTTCCAAGGGAAGGAAGAAAAGTCCTCTGTTCACTGTCTGTGCTGGAGGAAGGGTTTCTTCCTGCCTGTCTGCCAGAATCACCCCTGATTCTGCTCAGCTCAGTCCTGGAGTTTTCTTCCTCTGCACAAGAGCCTGAGGCTGTCTTCTCCTCCTAGGATTACGATCTGAGCCAGTTGCATCGAGGCCTGGATGCCCGCCCTGAAATCACTCGTAATGACGTTGCTCCAACCCTCATGCCAGCCCCGCAGTACCGTCCACGCCCTGCCAATCCCGATGAGATAGGAAATTTCATCGACGAGGTGAGTGGCACCGGGAGCCCAGTTCCCAAGCACTTCAGGGGCGCAAGCCTTCCGTGAGAAGCAAAATGTGGGCACGGAAGCTAAATCATAGTGGCTGAACAGAGGCAGCCTGCATAGAGACAGTCTGCTCTCTTGCGCTTCTCCAAAGATTTGGTGAGTCCTTTGTCGTTGTTCCTCAACTTGAGCAGCTTTAAGACATGCGGCTGGGGAACTCTGGGAGTTGAAGTACACGTGTCTTAAAGTTGTCCAGGTTGAGAAAGTCTGTTGTAGAGAGATGGTTGTGCACTCATCAACTCCCTCCGCTGTTCAACAAATGGAAGTTTTGTCTGTTTCCCTTCCTGCAGAACCTGAAGGCGGCGGACACGGACCCCACGGCTCCCCCTTATGACTCTCTGCTGGTGTTTGATTATGAAGGCAACGGCTCCGAGGCCACCTCGCTCAGTTCCCTCAACTCCTCCCATGGAGACCAGGACCAAGATTATGATTACTTGAATGACTGGGGAAACCGTTTCAAGAAGCTGGCTGACATGTACGGGGGGGGGCGAGGAAGAGGACTAGGGGTGACTGGAGAGGGGCCTAGGTGTGGGGGCAGAAGGCTAGAAGGGAGAGAGAATAGAGCTGACTCTTGGTAACTCTTGCCAACTTTTCCACAATTTACCAAAACGTACACAAGATATTCCCCCTTGAAGAAGATTCCAACAATCTCGCCTCTGTGGGATAATTATAATCAGGGTGGCCTTACTGAGGCTGATTCAATGCAATATGGAGTTTCTTTCTCAAAGGCTGGACACCTTCAGGGGGAAAAGGCCTCCCCAGGAAAAAGAAAAGTGTCTGAAATCTGGAAAGGGCAGATTTTGGTCTTGTATTCAAAAAGTTTCACCCGAGCGTCTCTATTCTCTTAATCTATCCTCTTGTTTACTTAAGAAGAGCATCGGGCTTCTTGGGGCAAAACTGTAATGTATCTTGGAGAATATGAGGACAAATATGCAAGGAAAATATTTTTGTGAGGGAGAGGATAAAACACAGCTAACATTATGGTCGTGGAACAGGACAGAGATTCCTATTAATGGCCCCATTGAAGGGTGAGAGCTTTTGCCTGCACAGATTTAAATCCCACAGTCTGGTTACAGTGGCTAATCATTGGAGCTTCCTCCAGGAAGAGCTCTCCAAGCATGGTATTTCCAAAACCCTAACCAAAAACACTTCTGGGGATTCTGCTCATAGGTAGCATTTGGTTTCCAACCCTTGGACCTTTACTATTCAAAGGCAGCCTTGTGGGAGTGATAGGGAGTGTCTTGGAAGAGAGGCAGGATTTCTGATTTTTTTGCCTGTTAACCAACATGGCTCTCCTCCTGGACGAATCCCCTTAGGATCCATGAATCAACTTGTCCCAAGTGCCTTTGCTTTCAGATATTACTTCTGCCAGACCTTTGCCTCTCTGAGGCCTGGAGTCCAATCTCTTTTGGGGGAGGCATCTGAAAAACCATCCGGCATGATCCCTCTTACTGTGGCTTGGAAGTCAGGGTCTGTGCACTGCCTTTGGGAGCTTAATTAGCAAACCTGGATTTAGCAGAGATGTTACTCACCCCCCACGGTGCCTTCTCATAAAGTGCCTGAAAGGTGGGAGCAGTCGCCTTCCCTGGCCAACTCCTTCCCTGGCTCTTTCAGCTTTAGGCTACCCCTTGGGCCAGAGGGGCCAGAGAGGAGCTCAGCGGTGGCTCTAAAGACTGGCCCGAGTTCTTCCGCCTTGGGCCTTTGTCTGGGGACCAGGTCCACACACACTCCCGTGCAGGGTCTTATAAAATACAGCCGGGCAAGATGGTGTTTGTCTTCCAAGTCATCTATTTTAATTAGAACCCTGTCTTCTGCCAAGATGCCATTCGTTTCCTGTGGTGTGTTTCCCACTCCTCAGCCCTGATGGTATAATTATTGCCCAATTGATGGGCACCATTTGGAAAATAGCTTTCTAATTTTAGATCTGTATATTAAGCTATCCTTTTGAATATATATTGTGGAAAGGATACAGAGTTGCACATTTTTTAAAGTAATTTTATTGCACAGATGCTTTTAAAAAATAATAAACTATTGTTTAAAAAGTACTTCTTTTCTTGAATCTCTGTCATATTTCTTAGACATTCTCCTGAGATTGCATGCTTTTTCTAACCTAAATGTTCAACCGACTTCAGACAGTTTTAGTTTCAAAAGTCGTGGGGATGAATAACCAGATATATCCAGGGTAAAAGTACATCTTCTTTCCCAACTTGCAGTCGAATTTGTACTGTGATTTCCCACCATTTCAAAAAGCCACGGTCATTTCGAGACTTATACCTGCAGTGGGTGTGCATGCGTGTACAATGCCAAAAGTCTTCACACGGTCAGCATAGGACACTTGTTAGTATGAATGACAGGATCATAGTTGGAAGGGAACAGGAAGGCTGCCTCGTTGCCCTTGAGGGCAGAAGGGCAGATCTGAAGCTGGCAGCTTCCCAAGCGAGGCAGCCAAGAGGTGCACCCAGAGGTTCATCTTTGGGGCCCAGAGCTGTCCCGCCACTCAAAGCATTTTTCCTTTTCACAGCAGGAATTCTCTCCACTCCCAAGCTTCGTTCCTTCACTCGGCGGCGGCGGCGGCGGCGGCGGGGGGGGGGGGGGGGGGGGGGCGGGGGCGGAGGAGAAAAGCCTTGAAACCGGTTTTTAGCTTCGGGATGCCCGATTTTGGAACGGATTTATTACTGAAGTTCTTTCCACTGGGCAGTTTGCTTTCAGGTCCAGCAGCTAATTTTGAATAGTTTGGCTCCAGATTTACGGAAAGAATACGATACTTTCAAGGAACAAAGCCTGTTTGGCCCTTTTTCTAAGGGAGGCCCCTCCCCGCGCCTGTCAACCCTCCCCCCCCCCCCCCAAGTTCCAAGGCTTCGTCTCAAGCGAATTGAGCTGCGCATGCGCCAGAAGGTCTTGCGCCTCGGACTCCCAGAATCCCTCCGGGCTGCTTCCCTTCGCCTTTTCCCGCCCCTCTCGACCTTCCCCAATTGGCAGCCGGCGGGAACTTCCGCCCTCCTCCTTCCGCCCCTCCCGAGATGGCGTCGGCGCCACCGGACCTTCCCAAGATGGCTGCGCCCAGCAGAGCCCAGGGCCTGGACGAGGAGGAGGGGGCGGCGGGGCTGCAGCGGGCGGTGGGCGGCCTGCAGCTCTTGCTGGGCCGGAGCGCAGGCACCGGTGAGAGCGGCGGGAGGGGCGGCGGGCTGCTTCTCGCCTCCCGCGCCGCAAGTCCGGGGCGCCGCGCGTGCCCTGCCCGCCGCTCCGACCGGCGCTTCCCTTCTCCCCGCAGGCCCGTCGCCGGAGTCGCTGCGCCTCGGGCTGACCGCGCTGGAGGAGAGGCTGGCCCGGGACCCCCAGTGGGCTTCCCTGCGCTGGGCGAGGACCGAGGTGGCCCAGCGGGCCCCGGGGCTGAGTCCCGGCCCCGACCCGCCCTGGGCCGCGGCCTGCCAGGCGCTTCTGCTGCTGCTCTGCCTCAAGCGCTGCCTGGTCCGCCTGGCAATCGCGACCCCCGCAGCCAGCCCGGTCGAGGCCGGGGTCCCGCCTCCGCTGCGCCCGGACGCCCTGAGCATCGCCCAGGAGGGGGCCGTGCAGGCGGCAGTGCAGCTGGCGGTGGCCTTGGGCCTCCGCCCTTACCTGCTGCCCGGGGTGGCGCCCCCGCCGCGGGACAAGGCCGGCCTGCTCGCCGCCCAGCCCGAAGCCCCGCGGAGGCTCCTCGCCACCTGCAGTGCCCTGGTGGAAGTGGCCGAGCACCCTGAGCTGGGCAGGCTAATCCTGGTGCGTCACCTGGGCAACCTGCTGGCTGGGCTGGGCCAGCTAGGCTTCTGCCCGGCAAGGAAGGCCCGGGTAGGCGCCGAGATGCAGGTGAGGGTTAAGGAGCAGCCCTGGGGCTCCTGCACAGCCGTGCCCTGTTCCCTGCCCGAAAGCGCCCCTGCTGGGCTTTTCCAAGCATGTGCCTCCCTGTTTCCTCTGGGCGGTATGAAATGGGAGGGGGGGTCTAGCAAGCCACCCTTGGGCCCTACAGGTGAAAAGTTCTGCCGGGCAGGGAGGTGCCCGTGGGGCCCTTGCCACTGCCTTAGTTGGTTGAGCCTCTAATTTGGGCTACTGAAGGGATATTTGGAATGAGTGCCTCTTTGCATTTCCGAGGATTCCTTTGCATGTTTTATTTTTCTAACTCTCTGGGATCTTTTTTCCAGGACCTGACCGAAGGGGAACGGAGCAGCTGCAAAGAAGCCTTGCAAGGCCTTTTGGACAAAGTGTACCAGCCCCTGCTGGTCCGGGAACTGCTGCTGCTTCAAGGGGGGCCTAAGCGGGTATGACTGTGAGCCATGGAGAAACTAGATTTGCATCCTTCCAGCTCAGCGCTGCCTCTGTGTTAGTTTAGCCGTGGCTCTGCAGAACGGCTCGCTCTCAATCCTGCTTCTTGATGGCTTGTCCCTAGAGACCCTGTCACAGAGGTTCAACTTGGGCCTTCCTGCCTTCCTAGCACGTGGAGAGTAAACAGCCCCCAGGTTTAAATTGGGGTGTGATACAATTGGACTGAGCTCCAGGTCCAACCCAGTCTTGTTAGGTGCCATCCTGGGAATCTGCTGCTCGGTGAATGGTGCCCTCAGAAACTTTCAGTCTGTTAACTTGAGTCCATTCTGTCTGGGGAAGGGCAAGGGATGCCCCTGTTGCCTAGTGTCAAGGCCCATTGGGGCAAGGCAGAAGAAGGTCTGCTGCACAGCAGGGCTTATCATGGTCCAGTATGCACATGTTTCTTTTTCAGGCCTCCTGTTCCAGCCAGCAGAAGAAGGAGCCTTGTATGGCACCAGCACCAGCCTGGCTTCAGCGCCTTTGTGGGCATCTGCTATCCGGGAGGCTGTTAAGATCTGGTGGAGTTCAGGCTGTGATCCGTGGCATCCTGGAGGGAGCCGGAGGTGAATGAGGCTGGACAAAACAGCCATGCAAAGGCTGGGACAACAGAAAAGAGTCCTTTGTTTCCAGTGTTTTTAAACTTGGCCCAGCCAAGTTTACTTACAATAGTTCCTGTTTTAATAAAT
This sequence comes from Laticauda colubrina, assembly GCA_015471245.1. Taxonomy (NCBI): domain Eukaryota; kingdom Metazoa; phylum Chordata; class Lepidosauria; order Squamata; family Elapidae; genus Laticauda; species Laticauda colubrina. The sequence goes on along the minus strand of BLBF01000045.1, from coordinate 541,936 downwards.
AAGGATCTGCAGGAAACAGAGAAATATTTTGAAACTGGACAAATAACTCTGTGCCAGTGTTTTCTGGATCAGTCCAGTTTGCCAGAGCCAAGTGGACTTCTACATGGAGCAAATAAGGCAACCTGGTGCATGATCCTCCCAGGCCTTCCTTGCTCACTCCAGTCAGCTGCTGCTGGCCCCTCTCTGCACGGCATTTCCCAGGAACCAGCTCTTCTAGGCAGAGAGCAATTCAGTCCCCCTCTTAAAAACCAGCAAGAGCAGACAGGTTGAGGAAGATCCAAGGTGACCTGGCAAAATACTGAGCAAGGCGGTTACGACCCTGGCCTGGGTAAAGCTCCTCCTCCTAGTGGAGGAAACTGCAAGTCTCCCTGGCCACAGGATGGGCGGCTCTCTTGTGTGCTCGTCTAACACGGATCCTCCTGCTTTCCAGCTGGGGCTGTAGGGGGCAGCAGTGCAGAAGCGGCAGCAGCCGACTGGCAGAAGTGCGAGGCTGTAGCCAAGATCCTGTCCTCGTGTCCTCAGCAGTCTCTGTCCCTGGAGGATTATTGTCAACAGATTTGCCCACAGGTACATCTTCTGTCCCTTCCCTTTACCCAGTGACTGGGGTTCCGGTGCAACTCAGGTGGCACAAGGACCATTTGTGAGTCAGAGCTCCCAGAGTGGCTCCTGCTTGATAGATGCAGAGTTTCCCCTCCATCTCGTCCTTGCAAATCGACTCTTCTTCCTGGGTTGGTCCTTGGGGTCTGTAGTTTCTGCTGAGTCTTGGGGGCCTGTGGCCCTGTTCCCCCTCTCCCCCTTCTGGCAATTTGTGATAGTTTGGGCTATAAAATGTAATTTTAGAAATATTGCTGGTGTGCATGACAAACTTTGAGCATAAACTCTGCTTTTATCTTTTTCTTTTAAAGATTCTGCAGCTGTTTCTCATCCAGGATAAGCTGATGGTGCACCAATTCCATCGAGTGGCGACCACAACTGTCCTCGCCATGGCCAGGCAACATCCACAGCAGGCAGAGAAGCACCTGCTGCGTCCCCTGCTGGAGCCTCTCTTGCGCTGCCTGGGGGAGCCAGGTAACGGCCTCCCGCCCCCTGAACGCTTGGCCAGGCTGGGAAGCCGGAAGATGCCTTAGCTTTTTCCTGTTTTTAGAATTCTGGAATTGTAAGCCTCCTAGAGTCACCTGGTTGAGTTGGCCAGCTGTGGAGGTTGGTTAGTGGGTTGAATGACCAAACAAAGAAATTTCTGTCACCTTGGAAAGTGGGAACCTCCTTGTTTTTTCAGGGGCTTCTGTACCCAGAATTGGTGCATCTGGGATTCTTAGGCTTGGGTCTGCAGGACTGAAGTGTATCCTTCTGGTTAGTTCTCCCATGAACTCTAGCAGCTCACAACAGTCCAGTATTAGCAGTTGAAACAGTGCTGGGCAAGACAAGCTTGGTAGGCTAAGGTACACACATTGGAATCAAAGTGAGGAGGTTGGGCTGAGCAGGGGCCTGGCCCAGAGCCCCCCATCCCGTAGTTTCTAGCCTGGCAGCTGGGTGGCTCTCAGAGAAGGAATAGGCTGGAGTTTATGGGTAATTTTTTTCCCGTTTGCCACTCATATCGTGGAATATAATTAAGTGAAACTGGCCTGAGCTGCTCCCACATTCATGGTCCTTTTTTTTGTCTTCAGAAGGTTCCCTGGGAGACGTGCCAGCTGGGGCGGTGCTAGTGGAAGAGGAGTTGCTCTCGGGGTGCGTGGAAACGGTGTATAAGGTACGGCGCCAGCACACGTGTCGGTATGCAGTGTTGGGAGGGAGTGGAAGCCAAGGAAGGACCTGCAGCTGCTTTCAGACCAAACATTCCCGTAGTAGAGTCGGGTTGCGTCGTCTTCCACAGCTGTGTCCTCCCTTCTCCCTGTGCTGAAATAGGCAAAATAGTCTTCCCTGAAATGCCAGGTGGAGCCGCCGCTCCCACAGGTTTTCATGCTCAGCTCGATCCGCCTTTGTTAGCCCAGCGCTGCGATCAGCTTGCTCTCAGTCGGCTGCCGGGCACCAGAAATCAGCACTGCCCGGCAGCACAGCCAGCCCATATCTGCCGAAGATGCAGGCCCTCCGAGGATCAGCCTGATCCCAGAAGGAATAGATCCCGTTACAAGCAGGTGGGGGTGGGGTGGGGGGCTGGGCTGAGCCATTAGCAGGCTCGGAGGTCTCGGGAGGCCGATGCAACAGGCTGTTGGTTCAGCTGCGAGGTTGGGGGGCTGTAAATTGAAGGGCTGGTCTTTGGCAGACACCTCAATAGCTTCAGCATTTAAGCATCGTTTACGCTTGAGAGCATCTCGGGCGCTAATGAGCTGTTTCGGACAGCTGGCACACAGAAAGGGGTCCAGAAGGCCCTAAAATAGCCAGAGGTGGTTCTGCCCTTGGAATGTATACTTGCAATGTGCAGGGATCCTGGGGTAAGTGCATGTGTGTGTGTAGGCTGCCAATTGAGCTTGTACACAGTCTTCCTCCTCTCCGTTGCTCTCCCTCACAGGTCTGTGTGGTCGGGAATGAGCCCTCGCCTTGCCTCTTGGGTGCCCTGCAGCCTGCACTGGGGGCCATCTTCTCCCTCTGGTGCTTCACCAAGCAGAACGTGTCCTTCTTACGGTGAGGCACCTGTTCTGGTGGGGGAATCTCCAGAACTCTTCCGTGGGCTTGGGGGGGACAAACCTCCCCGGCTGGAGGCATCTCCGGTTCCTGCTAACAGAGACCCCACCACCCACTGAAGGCCAGGCTCTTGTGCCCAGGAGCTGTGGGCAGTGCTGGCCTTGGCTTTTCTGCCGGGGAAGGATTGGGCAACTCTTCTGAAAAGAAGAACCTCATCCAAAGAGAGCAACAAAGGGAAAGAGGAGGGTGGCTGGGTCCTGAAGAGCAGCCAGGGGCCCACCGGCTTTTTGGTTCCCATCGCCCAGGAGACAGACCTCCACATCGACCCTCTCTTCTGGGGGAGGCCACTTTGCTTGGGGGCAGTTTGGGCTGCCTCTCCGCAAAGCCACCTTGCCCTGGACTGGGGTTAATGCCCTCCCCCCTTGTTGTTTTCAGCACCCCCTGCCAGGAGATCTTGCTATGGTTCCTGGAGAAGAGCGAGCGAGGGGCCTCTCTGGCGGCCCTGGAAGGCCTGGCAGAGCTCAGAGGGAGCCCCCGCCTGCCCCACCCCCACTGCCACTTCCAGGTGGGTGGGGGAGGGGGCGTGGCGGCCACCATCAAGGAGGCTGTGAGGTGAGAGCCTGCTGGGTATTTCGGGGGGGGGGGGGGGGGCCCGCCGGCCCCAGATGGTTGCGGGGTGGGTGGGGGTGAGGGTTGGGCTGCCAGAAAACCTGCCCCAGTCTCTTCTGCCTCAGGAGGTGGGTGCAGAGAGTCTCTGCGTGGCCAAAGGCAACTGCAGTTTACCCAGAGTATGGCGGGGAGGGGGGGCACTTCCCAGGAGGATTCTCAGCTTTGTATCGCAGGCGGTCAGCAGGCGGTCAGCCGTGGGTAAAGGACTCTCCCTGCTCCAAGAAGCCTGGGAGAGACGGTCCAGCCCAGAGCCTCCGGGGCTCTCCCCTTCTGGGTCCCCTGGTGGAGCAAAGTTTGCTCTTTCCCTGCACAGTGACGAAGACGAGGCGCTCTATCGGAAGCTTTCCTCAGAGCAGTGGCAGCTGGAGCAGCTGGTGGACTTGCTGTCCCGCTGCCGGAGGGGCAGCCTTGCGGGAGACTTCTTCCTGGGCTGCTTAAAGGTAGGCCGGGAGCATCCCTGGGGGTCTCCACAGGGTGCGTGCGGACGCGCCTTCCACAAGAGGAGGACAGGTGTCACGTGTGGCAGTTGCCCTTCAAGGGCTCCCTTCAGCCACCAAGGGCCAATCCAGGCAGGGGAACCGCAGTTCTCTGGCCTTGGATGGGGCCGTGATTGGAGGAGACCTGGATCGGAGGGCTTGGGTGGGTCTCATCTGGATTCCTGCCTACCTGTGAGTCTGTCGGTGTCGGGCTGTGTATCCAGCGAGCCCCCATTCTTCCCATCTGTATTTTTCTGCCGTGGAGCAGGACCATATCCTGCCGGTTGTTTAGCCCCTCTTCTTCCAATGTGTACCCCTCCCCCTTGGTGGCAGGAGCTGACCCAGGTGGCCTCTGAGGAGGACCCTGCGCCCCCTTCGCTAGCCCCCCCCCTGGATCTGGAGCAGCTCTGCAACCCAACCTTCCCCCAGCAGATGAGGCAGCTGCAGGTGCTTCGGGTGGTGGCCCTGCTGACTGAGGCCATTTCGGACTCTTTGCTCACAGATGTCAGGCAGGTCAGTGCCCTCCCCTCCCCTCCCCTCCCCTCCCCTCCCCTCCCCTGGGGAGCCCGTCCCTCCAGCCATCTGGGGTGGCCTGGCTGCTGTGCCTGAGGTTGGGCTGGGCAGGCTGCACCCCCTGGGGGCCGTTGAGAAATCACACTCTCCTTCCTTACCTGTCAGATGGAGGCGGGGGAGGGGTTGGCCTTAATATCATCCTGAGGCAGAAGCGAACTTTTGGGGTGGTGTTCCTTCCACAGGTGGTGGACTTTGTGGCAGCCACTCTGCAGCGGGCCTGTGCAGGTCTCTCCAGGGGCTCAGTGGGCCCCGTGGAGTCCCAGACGCTCAGCATGGCCATGGGGCTGGGGGCAGCCATGCTGGGGGGGGTCCTGGAGGTGAGTAGCCGGAGAGCCATCGGCTCAGGCATTGGGGCCTGATTCTGAGCCTCATTCAGGGAAGCCCAGTTTCTCTATGGGCTCTGCTCATCCGCCCTTCCCCCTCCTGTCCCATTCTGATCCCCAATGCAAAGACCACCCCCACAATACCTGCAGGGTCTTTGCTGGGGGGAGGGCCATTGCAGGGCAGCAGCAGGCCAGCTGGGCTCGGGGGGGGGGGGGGGCAGGCGAGGGGCTGCCCGGTCAAGCTGGCTCCCACTGACCTGCAGGGAAGCCTCTGCCCAGCCCAGGAACGGGGGCCCCTTCGGTTTCCCCTGGGTGGGGAGGGAGGAGGGAGGAGGCGTCTTTGTGCTGCGGCTCTTTTGGTCTCTGACCAGCATTGAGGCAGGAAGTGGGGAGGGGGGATCTTGCTGAGACAGGCTGAAGCTTGGAAGCTTCCTTCGTCAAGCCCAGGCTTGCTGGGCCACTGGGGCCGGTCCCAGGCATGGTGTCTCCCTCCCTCCCTCCCCCTCCCCAGTCCCAGCTTTCAGGCCAGAGCTTGTTCCTCCTTTGCTGAAGCCTGCTGTGGTTCCCCGCAGGAGGAGTGCTGGGGGGGGTGTTTCTGGTGGGTGCCAGGCGGGGAAACGCATCCCTCCCCACCCCAGGCGAGACCTCTTGAGAAATGAGGGGGAGGAGGGTTCTTGGCCGTGCCCAGCAGCCGAGTAGGAATAGTGAGGGAGGGGCGAGGCCTCTGGGGTGCATCCTGGACCCTCTGCAGCCTGCCGGCACCCGCAAAGCTAGAGGCCTCCAGGAGCCTCAGAGGCAGCCACCAAGTACCTGTACTGGGGGGGGGGGGGGGGGGCTGAGCCAGCAGGAACTTGGACTTGCCTTTTCCCGCCTCCCCCACCCACCCACCCACCCGGGCTGAGCTGAAGTGCTGGCTGGGCCTTTCCTGCTGCTGGGGAAAGCGCAGTAGCTCCCTTCCCACCCCGTTCCCTGTGTGCACCTGCCAGCTTGGGGCCTGATTTTATCCGCCCTGCCGGAGCCTGTGCGCACGCCCATAACGGTAACCACAGCAAAGGCTCTGGGCGCAGTGGCCCCTCCTGGCGCTCCCTGCTGGCAGCCCAGGGCCCAGTTCTCGGGATCGGCCCTGGTTCCTCCCTTGGGCAGCAGCCGGCTGACGGGCTCCCCGCTGTCTCCCCAGCTGCAATCCGAGGACTTTGCCAGCCTGAAGCGGCTAGTGCCCCTGCTGGAGGAACTCTCCCGCCTCCACCCGGAGCCCGGCATCCAGGAGCTGGCGGCCGACTTGAGCATCTGCATCTGCACCCACCGCGCCTTTTCCACCGAGGCCCTCTGCACCGCTGCTGGAAGGGCCCTGGGCAGGAGGGAGGGAGGGCTGGCCGGCCAAGGGAGTGCAGCTGCCAGCACAGGTGCCCCGGAAGGGACCCCCAGAGCCGGGCCAGCCCTGCCCCAGGAGCCGCCCAGGAGCCGCCCAGGGGAACCTCAGGGGATGGACGAGGAGAGCTCTGCCCCCTGCGACCCCCAGGACCCCTTGCAGGAGCTTCTCTCGGGGGCTTACAGCCCTGACATCCCCACGCGAGCTGCTGCCCTGCGCTGCCTCTCCCGGATGGTCGAGCAGAGGGATCCCGCAGCCCTGAAGACTCGGGAGAGGTTGCTGAAGGTGGGTAGCCAGAGCCCTTGGTGGGGGAACCTCTCTTTGGCCTGCCTGGGGGGCCCTTCCTGCAGAGAAGGTGGAGGGTGTCCCCTGAGCTTCGTCCGGTGGGCTCTGCTTGGTGGACAGAAGATCCAACCAGTGCCGGTGTTTTGATCCAGCCATATAGGTTTGAGGCAGATAGAATTAGGTTTTCAGCCACCAGATTTCTGTTTCTTCCCCCCCCCCCACTTCAGGCCTGTTGCCTCCCTGCTGAGCCCCCCAACCTCGAGTGGAGAGGAAGAGTTAATTCTGCTTCCAAGCAGCCAGAATGTTGTGCCCATGGGGGAGCGCAGCTGCCCTCTTTCTGAGCAGAAGCCCCTTCTGGTTCCCCAGTGAGAAACTCGGGGGCTTCTGATTCCTGAGCAGAGCCACAACGGTGCTTCCGGGGGGGGGGACGGGGGACGGACACTCCGTGCCTGGACGCAAGGCTGCAGGCAACCTCCCAGGCGGCCTCCTCCGCCCCAAGAGGCACAGTCGGCTGCAGCTGGGCAGGCAAAGAGGTTCTTGGTTTTAATTTTCAGGTTTTTGTGGAAAACTTGGAACACAAAGACTCCTTTGTTTACCTTTCTGCTATCCAAGGTAAGGAGACCCAATCTTGCTCCTTCCTGTCCGGTGGCGGGGGAGGGCAAATCCTCCAGGAAGGAGCCCAGGGCCGGAGGCAGGAAGCCCTTAGGGCAGGTGTGCAAGTGGGCTTGGGGAATGGGAGAAAACGTGGAGACGCCCCCCCCCCGTCCCCCATCTCAGCTCCTCCTCCTCCTCCTCCTGCTCTCTGCTGCTCTGCAAAGAGGCCTGTTCACACACACACACACACACACACACACACACACACCCAGGTTTGCTCATGAGGCAAGCTGGACTTCAGCAAACAGCCCTCCTGCTTCTCCGTTGCCCCAGCCTGGGCAGGAGACTTTCCTAGGAGAGGGAGGGCCCTAAGGACGGGCGAGGTCAGAGGATGCCACTCCCCTGGCCGGGCTGGCATCTTTCAGCGGGTGGATTGAACCTCTTCCAGCCGGCCCCTTCCTTGCACCTGCCTTCCGGTCTCCAGGCAGAGTCGCCTTTCTGGAGAAGCCGCCAACTCCTCAAGGAAGCCCTACATCCCCGGCTTCCTTGGGAGGAGATAAAGGCGTTTCACAAGATCACCGGGGGTGGGGTGGGGTGGTGGCGGCGGCTGTGCAGCCGGGCCCTTGTTGTTGTCTCTGGGAGCGGACAGGAGCGCTCTTCCTCCTCCTCTGAGCTGTGCTGTGTGTCAGTAGAGTGGGGGCTCCTCGGGAGGCTCTGGGCCTGGCCAGCCCTTGGCATCCCCCCCCCTCCCCAACACACAGGGTTCAGAAGAGGAACAGGCTCTGGAAGGCCGGTGGCACAACAGGGGCACGAAGAGGCACACCTCCGGACGTGCAGGCCTTCTCGCCTTCTCCAGACGCCGCCGCTGGGCCGCCCCGCCAGCAGCTCTGCTTCCAGGCAGCCTGGAGAGCCTCTTGGGTGGGATTTCTGGGCTTCCTCGCTGAGCCTGATTTCTGCTCCGGGCCTGGGAGGGAAATCAGCCCTGTTGGGAAGAGGCTGACAGGGAGGCGACAGGTGGCTCAGCTCCACACGCTGCTCCAAGGCTCAGCCCTTCTTGAGGATCTCTTGAGGTCCCGTTTCTGTCGGGTGGGGAGGGGGAAAGGGCCTCCAGCCTCTGCCTGGTCCACCCTAGACCAGGCCAGGTGAGCCTCCCCCACCTCCTTCCTTGCTGAGCCTCAGCAGGTGAAGGGCTCCTGCCTGTGTGACTCTCTGGCGCTGCCAGCCTGGGGCACAAGAGCGGCTCCTTCCGCGTTGAGCAACATGGCGGCCTTGCAACAGCCGATGACTGAAGAGTCTTGGGAAGGGCCTCTGGGGCTAAGGTGGGAGCAGGGTCTGGTCTGGTGGGCACCCAGAAGCAGCGGCTGAGGGGAGTGTCAGTCCTGCGGGGGCCGCCCTGCCGCTTGCTGGCCCCCCTCAGCCCCCATTGCCTCAAAGGCCGGGGAAGAGTCAGAGCCAGGGGGGGGGGGGCTTTGCTGGCCTGGGCTTATTCTGGGGGGGCCCTGAAGTTCAGCTGCTTCATGCAAAACCTGCCCTGGGATCGCAGACCTCTGGCGTCTGCCCAGGCGCTCTCGGGGGGGGGGGCGGCTTCAGGGGAGGCGTGGAAAAGCTGCCCAGGGGACGGGCCCCCTTCCGCTCTGCCCCCTGGGCTCAGCCTGGGCTCCTGCTTCTGCCCCCTTCCAGGTGTGTCCCGGCTGTCGGAGGCCTCCCCACGAGGCGCCCTGCCCTTCCTGCTGGCCCAGTACGCGGGCGCCCCCACAGCGGAGAGCAGGATGAAGGTGGGGGAGGCGCTGCTGCGCACGACGAGAGCCCTGGGTGAGCAGGGGCTGGGAGGGCGAGGGACTCCTGGGGGCCTGGTAGCCGGCACAGGAGGGGGCTTTTGTCCTTCGGTCTCTGGCCTCGTTGCCTCCAGTAGCACCCTCTGCATTTTGAGGGAAGGCTAGGGAGCGTTTGGAGGACCTTTGGAGTGCCTGAGGGGAAGGGAGGTTTCTCCTTCTGCCCGAGCAGCTGCCCACCTTGGTCCTTCGCCTGGGGACGGTGCCTGTGCCCAAGTGTGCCTCCCAACTTTCTGCCCGGGGGTGGGGGGAGATGGGGGCCCCGAGCTCTCGACAGCCCCGTAAGGGAGACGGATGCCTCCTTGGGTCCCGGGAGCGGATCTGGCATCCAGCTTTGCCAGAGAAATATTTGGCCGAAGTAGCACAGAAAGCCAGAGCTGAGAGGGCTCTGTGAGGCCATAGAGTCTGACCCTCCCGCCATGCTCAGCCGAAGCGTCTCCATTAGCGCCTCGTCCCGGTCTCTGGTCTCATGGGTGAGTCACTTCCTTTCTCGGCTTTGTGCTGGAGGCTTTGGGGCTCCTGATTTCCCGATAAGGGAGAGCCGGGAATTCCCTGCCTGCTTCCTGGGAGTTGCCTGTCGCCTTCGTGACCCTCGGCCGCCTTGCCAGCGTGGCTGCTTCCTCCGAGACTGAAGCTGAGGGCCTGGCTGGGCTTGAGCCCCCTCCTCCCCTTCCTTGACTGGCTGCCCCCCTGCCCCCTCCCCGATCTTCGCCGCCACCAGGCCCAGCAGGGCTGTTCTCCAGCTGGCACCGCCTGGGGGGGGTCCCCTCCTGCCCCTCCCGCTGCCAGAGCCTGTGGTGCCCAGGCCCCTCTTGCTGCTGCCCCCCCTCCCCCTCGCCCAGCCTAGTTACCTTCTGTTGAGTCTAACCCCTCATTAAGCTCCCATCTGGCCCAGATGCTTCCCCACCTGCACCTCCCCCCTCCCCCACCTGCCTGCTCTACTGGTGGCCCCGGGAGCAGGCTGGGCTCCTTGCAGGGGCCCAGTAGCAGCAGCAGTGGGTGGCTGTGCGTCTCCTGGCTCTGGGGCTGCTTGTCTGAAGGGGGGTGCACCCCTCAGAGACCCCCCCCCTTCACCTTGGAAACGGCCAGTGCGTCCCGTGAGCCTTTCCCTCCCTCCACCCCGCTGCAGCCCCCAAAGAAGGCTCCCTTGCTGGGTGCTGCTCTTTGGGTCCCAGGGCTGTGTTGTGGCTCTCCCTGCCCACAGAGGCTCCTCCAGGCCATGGGCAGCCTTTGGAAGCAGCGGGGGGCTCTTGGCCTCCCCCTCCCCCTTCAGCCTCCCTTCCTTGTCCCCAAAATGTTTTCTTTCCATCCCTGGAGACAGGAGCTACATGTGTTCACTCCCCCCCCCCCACGCACCCCTGCTGGAAGTCCTCCTGGCTCCCAGGCCCTGCCTTTAGACCTCCTCCCCGGATTGCTTCCTGTGTGCTGGGTGGAAGCCGGGTTTCCCCTCCCCACCTCCGTTGGGGTGAGGGTCCGCACCTCGGGGGCTCTCCTCTGCCCAGCTTCCCTGCAGCCCTGGGAGTCAGTCAGCTGGGCTCAAGCAGAGCTGCCTGGGCCACAACTGCCAGCTTGGCCCCCTTCGCAGGCACGGCGGAAACCAAGCCCAATACCTGCCCCCCCCCCCCCCCGGTCAGTGCTGCCGTGCTCTTTTGGGGTCTGCTTTGTGTCCTCAGCAACCCTTTTGTCGTCGTGGCGCTTTGAGAGTCATCCTGGTGCCCTGCGGGGGGCCTGCCAGAGAGAAGGTCCCTCGAAGGTCCCCTTACTCAGCTGGACCACAGCAGGAGGGCCCTGAGGCCGGCGCCTCTCCCTTCCCAGGGGGTTGTGGGGAGGGGCCCCGGTCTCTGCCCCAGAGAGAGTCCTCGCCTTGGATCCAGATGGTCCGCATTGGGGAATAGCTGGGGGTGGGCATCGGCCCCCTGGCCAATTCCTGATCTTGGCAGGGACCCTTTCCCTCCTTCCTTTCCTTCCTTCCTTCCTTCCTTCCTTCCTTCCTTCCTTCCTTCCTTC
>BLBF01000045.1:509274-531179 GCA_015471245.1 Laticauda colubrina | reverse complement strand
TCCTTCCTTCCTTCCTTCCTTCCTTCCTTCCTTCCTTCCTTCCTTCCGTGGAGGAGCCAGGACTTGTGGCGAGGCAGAGCAGCTGCTGGGCGGCCATAGGACCCTGTTCCTGGTGCCTTTTCTGCCCCTTGCAAGAGAAGCTGCCAAAGCCTCCATGGGCCAGATGCCCCTGGCACATTTCCACTGATGGTGCAAAGATAGCAAGAAGACGCTAAAAGTTGTTCCTGCCAACCTCGGCCCTGCCACCCGGGGGGGCCTCGCTGCTGCTCTTTGCAGCCCAGGGCAGCTGAAGGACGAGGCGCTCCCTCGGAGTGGGAGGTTTGCCTGTTAAGCCTCCCTGTTTGGGGACGCCCGTCTCTGGGTTCCGGGGAGGCCAGAGCCATAATTACTGGTGCCTGCCTGCCAGCACGGAGAGGGGCCTGGCGCCTGGCCTCGCTTAGGGCTGTGTGTGTGTGTGTGTGTGTGTGTGTGTGTGTGTGTGTGTGTGCAGAATTTTGCTTCGCTTAGGAGGGGGCCTTGAGTCACTTTTAGACTCCCTGCTACTTGGATGGTTTCTTCATTCCAGCCCTTTTCCTGCCCTGCTGGCTCAGGGGTGGGGTCCCCGTGAGCAGCTCCTCCATCACCGTTTCCCTCCCCCCCAGGGTTGAGGGCCCCCCTGCATAAGGGAGGGAACATGGGCCTGCAGGGCACATCCTAGGAGGGAGGAGAGCCTCGCCTTTGCCTGCCAGCCCAGGGAAGGGTGAGCCCCATGGGAGGTGGGCATGGCTGCTCGCAGGCGACAGGCTGGCTCCCTCCTGGCTCATCTTCAGTCGCTCCGGCATGCCCACTGTGGCCCCTCCAAGCAGCAGCTGCAGACCTTCACAGGTCCCACCTGGCAAGCAAGAGCTGGTGCTTCTCCCTTCCATCAGCTGGCCTTCCTTTCTCCCCTTCTGGCAGGAGACCGGGTCTTCCAGCACAGACACTCCCTGATCCATGCTTTCCTGCGAGGAGTCCGAGATCCTGACTGCTCCCTCAGAGCCAGCAGCCTGTCCAACCTGGGAGAGTTGTGCCAGATCCTTGGGTTTCAGCTGGGGTCGGTGGTCCACGAGGTACCTGCCCCTGTCCCCTTCCCACTGTGGCTGCTGCTCCTGCTGGAGCCCCCTTGCTGGAAAGGATCCCACTCCAAGTTCCTCCGTTGCCTGTTGAGGAGCCAGCAAATGTTCAGAATCACCCGTCTAAGCTATAAGCTAAAAGGGGAATAGGGGAAAGCTGTGCGTTACACATTGGTGTGGGTGTGGGTGTGCGAGCCAGCCCTGGCCGTGGTGCTCCACTTTCACCAAAGCCACTCTGATATTGGGATGGGGGCCGCCACCCTTGGGCAGAGACCCCTTCCTGGGGTTCCCACGGCTCTGGCTGCAAGAGAAGAGCTGCGGAGGGAGAGGGAGTTGACATGCACAGCTGGACTCCTTCAAGTGCAGCTGGTGGGCAAGGGGGGATCTTGGTCTACTTTGCGATGTGGCAGCTGGGATGCTGCGGTGGTAGCCAAGACATGCAGGGGCATGGTGGTGCAGCTGGGCCTTTTGCCAAGGCTGCCCTGGGCCTCCAGTACGTGGACAGGAGGTGCAACGATGCAGTCCCGTCTGTGCGGCTGAGAGCCGTTTCTGGTGCTGCAGCAGGCCAAGCGCCAGCTGACTCAGCAGAAGCTGCTGCTGCTGCTGCAGGGCGTGGAGGAGTCAGGCTGTCCTTGAGCCCAGGAAAAGAAAGATGCAGCTGGGGCTGCGTGGGAGCAAGGCGCTGGCTCCCTGGGACTGAAGCACCTGAGCCCAGGAGGGGCGGGGCGTCAGCAAAAGTCTTCTGCAGGTGCTGGGACCCAGAGGGGGGATGCGGGGGCGCCAAGGTCCCGGTCTCTGCTGGGGGGGAGTAAGTCAGCCTCGGGGCTGCCAAGGGGCCCGGAGGTCAATGCCTGCGTCCTTAACGCAGAGAGAGACTTGCTTTCATCTCTGCCCTGGCCTGCTCTGAGGGGCCCTGCCTTTCTCCCTGGCAGCTGGCGTCCTGTTTGGCAGCCGTGGTCAAAACTGACCGGGAAGCTGAGGTCCGTAGAGCTGCGGTCCACGTGGTGGTGCTTCTCCTACGGGGGCTGAGCACAAAGGCGGTGGAGGTGAGTCTCTCCTGCTGCGTCACCGCTGCTTCCTTGCCCGGTCTTCTGGGTGGAGGGAGAGGAGGAGGCTGGGCACGTCCGCTTGTGGCCGGGCTGGCAGGAAAGGAGGCCCCACTGGACCTGCCCGAATGCCTGTAGGAAAGGCGAGTGGAGAGCCTGCCTTTCCACGCCAGGCGAAGGAGAGTGGAGGGGTCTCCGCTCGGCACCTCAGGGCAGCTGCTCAGTTCAAAGCGGCCTCCTCAAAGGGCCCTGCTCCCTTGCGCCGCCCTGCCTCCACGCCTGCCACCAGGAAATGCCACAGAAGAGATGGGTTCGCCCAGCCTGGCATTTACGGGCAAGAGATCATCCCTGCTTTCTTGGAACTGGCCCAGGGGAGTTTGTCTATACCTTTCCTCCAGAAAGGTGTGTAAGATTAATTAGTGCAATGATTAAATGCTGGCCTTGGAAAATTCAGGAGAAGGTGAGTTCTAGTCCCGCCTTAGGCGTGAAAGCTGGCTGGGTGACTTTGGGCTAGTCGCCCTTTCAACCCAACCCCCCTCCCAGATTTGCTGTGTTGGGGGAAACTGGAGGAGGAATAAAGTAATTTCACCTCTCTATATATTTTAGAAAGGGAATAAAAATGGAGGGGGGCTGCCAAGCAGTGACCCCAGAAGTCCTGAGCTCCCCTGGAGAGTGTCAGGAAAAGGTGGGACCGCCATTTGTTAGGTCCCCTGTTTAAGCTGGGGCTTGGACGAAAGGCTGTTTTTCTGAAAGTCCTGCAACTTCGGCTCCCCTTTCCAGGTTCTCTGCGATGTCCTGCTGGATCTTTACCGCCTGCTGAAGTTTGTGGGGCGCTGCGAGCAAGATGAGGTGACGGTGCTGCATGCTCAGCTGGCCTTGGAAGAGCTGGACGGACTCCTCAGGCCGCTCCTCTTCCCCCCACAGACACTGCAGAAGAAGATTGAGATCCTGCCCTACTAGGCTGCTGCTCCGGAGGCCCACGGAGCCCTGCCACTGCAAAGCCCTCATGCGTGGCCTCCCTGGCAGCTTCTGTGGGAACTCGGCCCTGTGGCGCAGACTCTGGACAGACTTAGCTTTGTTGTGTGGGGCTCCATCCCCACTGAGAAGCATTGGGTGGGGCGGGACAGGTCATCCCAGGAGTGGCATATTTGGAAAGGAGACTGCCGGGGAGGGGGGGGGGGGCGGGGGCACTGCCAGGGTAAAATCCAAAGAGAGTTGATGAGGCACCGTGGCTCTGAGGGGCTTTGTGTGGCCCCCAGCACTCCTGGCTCAGCCCATCCCAGTGGCTTTTCTGGTGCTGCGTGGCCAGTGAGGCCATTCTCTCTGGGAGGGGTGTGGCCCAGAGCGGGAGTTGGGGCCCCAGAATCCCTGTCCCAGGAAGGAACCCAGGTTTCCCCCTTGGCTTTGCAGGTGTGTGTGCGCCGCCTAATGCTGCAGCCCCTCAGTGGGAAGAGCCCTGTCAAGAACCTCGTCCCCCAAGAACATCGGGCGGATCTGCCCACCCACCCCCAGGCCCATAAGGCAAACCCCTCCACCGGCCTTGCGTCTTTGGGAGACCTCAAAGGGGGGCAGCAGAGAGGTGGGAGTGGAATCAGAGCTCTGGGCACACCACCACCAGGCTGGCAGCCTTTGTGCCAGTTGTATTTCAACCCAGCCTACCTTGCAGGGTTGTAATTGGGATCGGTGGCAGCCAGGTGCAGGGGAAGGCCAGGGTTGCCTTGCGTGGCCGGCAGGTAGAAGGAGTGGGCATTGCTGTGGGATGCTTGGAGGGGCCTAGCAGCCCCTCCCGCCCCCCGCCCCCCCCCGAAAAACCAGGACGGCAGAGGGAGCAGCGCTAAATGAAGCTGACGCTGCCGGCAAAGAGCTGTCATTGTGTGGCTGGGGACTGGCCGGTTCGCTCACACCCTCCCGACGGCGGAGGGTCTCCGCCGGGGCTGGCGGCATAGCGGACACTTCCCTCCTTCCCGGCTCGCCTGTTGGCCACGCTGGGCTGCTTTTCCCGCGGGCGGGGCTTGAGAGGGGGCAGCCACTCCGGCCGGGCCTCTGCGGAGGGAGCGCCCCCCTTTCCCGGCCGAGCGCGGAGCCTCGAGTGGAAGGTAAGGCGCGCCGGCTGCACAATGGAGCCGCAGGGGAAGCGGCACCTGCTGCCCTGCTTGCCAAAGCCCTGCCCGCCTCGAGGGGGAACCGACCCCAACTGGAGGCGCTCTTCCCAGGCGGCGCGGCCCGGCCCGGCCCGGCGAGGGGGGGGGGGGCGGCGGCGGCGCAGTTGTCCTTGACTCCTGCGCGGCTTTGCAGCCGAAGAGCCAGGAAAGCCCCGGACTTTCACGGAGCGCTCGTTGCACTCGAGAGGCTTGGAATTAGTCTGGGTTTGGGGAGGGGGGAGCGGAGAAAGGCGAGGCTGGGCTGCTCCGGGAGGAGAAGGCGGAAGGCGCCCCGCAGCTGCGGTCGCCCCGGAACGCCCCAATAAGCGTGAATCGGGCTGGTTTAGTTTGGCTTCGCGCCTGAGATGAACTCGGCCGTTGGGTTGCAAGTCTGGTTTATGGTTTCGTGAATTTGAGAGCCCAGCCAGCGGTGGAATTGGTAAACCGTGGTCTGGAGGAGGGACCTGGTCGCATAGAAGGGGGAGACTGGGAAAGTAACCGTTGGAGTTAAGAAAGCGCCCCGGAAAGGGGGATGTGAGGAGCGACCTCTGCGAGTAGAGGACATGGGCTGGTTCGCGAGGACACGGGAGAGAGTGCGGTTGACACCCGTGTCACTCTCCTGTCTGCGTGCCTGGTGCCTTTGATTTCACAGGCTTCTTATCTTGCCCACTGATGTGCGTTTCTCTTCTGTTCGGCGGGGGGGGGGAGGGAGGCTGCATACGCAGCCTGTGTCCACAGAGGTGAAGGACGGAAAGTGAGACCGTGAAGGGCACGTTCGTGTTTCGAGCGCCGGGCATCTTCCCTAGCAGCAGCTCTCGCGTGCATCGGAGGCACCCCACGGTCCTCCATGAATCGAGAAGAGGCTTTAAAGAAAAACATCTGGAGGTCCAATTGCCCAGGTAGAGCAGCCTCACCTGATCTCACCTGTCTGCAGCCCACTCCTGCCCCCCCCCCCCGAAGCACAGGAGGGCTTGGGTGCTGTGCCAGCTGAGCAAATCTCCCCCTCCTCTTCCAAGGAGGCTCAGCAGCTGGCAGGTGGCCTGTTGGGGGAGGGGGAAGGATGTGTGGGTTGTGCGCCTTTAACTGGAGCAGAGTGTGAAGAGTGTATTTCAAACACTTGGATTGTAAAAAGATAACATTAACTTTCTGGAGCCATTGTAGAAACCGAAAATAGACGTGGAATGAAGCAGGCTTGAATCCGATAATTCATGGTGATTTGTAGGGTGGGAAAAGAGCCTTCTTGTAGGAAAGCAGTGGGGACAATGGGGAATCCAGAAGGGCCTTTTTTGAAGCAGGTTGGAGCACTGTCCCCACCAGGGACTGAGAGAGAGAGAGAGAGAGAGAGAGAGGGAGGGAGGGAGGGAGGGAGGGAGAGAGAGAGAGAGAGAGAGAGAGAGAGAGAGAGAGAGAGAGAGAAGAAGAAGAAGCAGCAGCAGCAGCAGCCCTGCCTGTCTGGCAGAACAGAGCTGGAATCTTATTTATGCTCACCCTAAATTACTTCAACTGTGGTTTATGGAACAAAACATAAGAGGCAGGTTTCCCCGACACACTAACTCCAAACCAAGACTTGGAATTGCATCCATACCAGGATATGTGAATCGGGCCTCAGAGTCAAGAGGTGGAGGCTCAGGATTTCTGAGGTGTGATTGTTAGGAAAGGGAGAGAAGTTCCAACACACACATGTGCGCGCGCGCACACACACACACCTTGTGCCAGGCCCAGAAGTACTGGAGGCTCTGTTGGGAAGAACATTGAGCTCATCAACTTAATTCCAGTAATTATCTGCAGAGTTCTTGTGCTTAAGAAAGGAAGGGCATTAAATCTCCAGATTCTGTGGGAAACATTGTGGGTTCTTCATCTCACATTCCTTCGTCTGATGCCCCTCAAGGCTGGACAGTGCCTCTTCTCTCCATAAACGTGCCTCTAAAAAGGGACTAATAACAAATAAGGAGCAGCCATCGCCTAGCGAGACCTAATTCCGGCTATTGGTGCCAAACCAAGTAACCAACCCCTCCTCTGCATTCCTGTTTCCTTCAGGGTTAAACTTTGTGCATTTCCTCCTCTGGCATCGATCTGCTTGTTTCTCTTCTTTGCTGGCACCTCGTTAAACAGCAGTTGAGGGATGTCAAATGTTTCTCCAGTTTGGTTGGTCTCAGAAGGAGACCCTCCCACCTTATTGGAAGGCTGCTCTGCTGTCCAGGCAAGAGATGCTCTTGGGCCCAAGGGAAGCCATGGGGGGCCAGCCAAGCTGAACCCGGGCAAGCCGTCCTCTTCCTTACAAGGAATCTCATTCTTCAAGAGGAGCAATTTGTGCACAGTTTGTGTGAGATTAGGACACAGGAGGAATTTGAACCCAGGGCTTGATTATAAAGTGAGCAGGACTTGACCTTCCCCAGCCACTTTTCAGGTGTGCAAGCTTAGCATTTGGGGAGAAAGAAGGATGTCTAAAAGAGCCCCAGGTTGGGGGATCTGGTAAATCCTCTCAGGAGAAGCCATATCTACCTCCGCCAAGGAGTCTTTGGGCCAATTCTTTGCCTTGAACAGATCAAAGCAAGGAATTGGCTTAAATTCATTTTTGTGCAAAGAGCAAAAGGAAGAAGACAGGGAGAAGGAAACACAATATAACAATAAATTTGCCTGACTGGATTTTGAACTCTATTCTTGATGCAGATCTTTCCACAGTAATTTTATGGGCATTGTGATTTCCTGGGAAACTTCTGCAGTCGGTAGACCTTTGTGCTAAATTTATCATATGAAATTAATCTCCACGGTTATTTCTGCTACATCTGAAGGCAAGGGGTGTGAACGGGATGTGTGTGTTTGTGCGTGCAGGTGACAGGCAAGCAAGAACAAGATCCAGTTAAGAAACAGCCTTGTGTGCAATTAACTGTTCCTGCTTTGTGGGATAAATGCTGTTTTGTCCAAAAGTGCTGCTTTTAACCCAGCAGGGCCCATTTGAGCCCAAAGCATCAGGAATGAGGCCGCGTGGACTCAAAAAAAAAGCACCTTGAAGAGGAATCGCCCAATTGGGAACGGGCCTCTTGGCATCCTGGACCTTTGCTCTGCCCCAGCCCTGGTGGAAGGGTATGGGGGGGAGGCGGTGGAGAGAAAGAGATGTATGCGTCTGTGGAGTTTGGTGTAAACCTGTAAGGGCAGCTGCTTGGTCTAAGTCTGAAGGGGCCAAATTGGGCCAGCGGTGCCAAGTGCACCTTCAAGCCAGCACAGCAGGACCACTAGAGAGATTCGGCAGCCCTGGGTCCCCACTCCCTGCCATCACTGGAAACCGAGTGCCGGCCACGGCTTTCTCGCCCTTTGCTGGAGAACTGCGCGTCCTTGGTGGCGCCTCTGATTGGTATCTTGAGCGGGGTCTCTCTGGGTCAACAGATCGCCAAATTGGGATTTGCGCAAGAGCCTCTCTAAGCCTGCGAAGGAGAAAGTATGGCGGGGAGATGCCAGCTGGGTGCCGGAGAGAGGCCTTCGGAGCCGATCTGCCTGCCGGGAAGGGGATCTGGACCGGTTTCCTCCCCCTGGCCAGTGGTCGTCTTCTCGGGGCAGCGCCGGCGGCAATTCCGCTGCCACCGCCTCGAGGAACGGAAAGGAAAAGGAGGCTGAGCAGGAACCCGAGCAGAGCCGAGTCTCCTCCGCCCTTCCTTCGTCCCGGCCGCCGGGACCGTCCTCTCACCCCGCATCTCCGCAGTTGCGTCCCTCTTGCGCTGCCCAAATCTTTTTCCCACGGAAAGCGCTCCCGTGGCAGCCCCTGCTGGACCCGCGGGAGGGGCGGGACGGTGAGCGAGAGCACCTGCAGAGAGAGGCAGGTCACGCTGTCGCCCCTCCCCTTGGCCTGGGAGGGGGCTTCCCCCCCGACGGGGCGGGGCGGAGCTGGGCTCTAGCCTCCCAGGTCGGGCGCTTTAAAACGCTGCCTTGCTCGGAGTCCGAGAGAGAACGCCACGGCACGGTGGGTCGCCCTACCAGAAGGGCGGGGGGATCCCCAGCCCGGACCCTGCTTGCACTTTGGGCGGGAGGGGGGAGCGCGCGCTCTGCACAGGCTCCACGGTGACCTGCTGCTCCTTGGCACGTCGGACGGCGACGCATCTCTCCTCGAGCGATTCCGGGCGAGGTTTAGGAAGAAGCGCCTGACTGGCACCGTATCCGGGCTGCATGGCGGGATAGGCGACGAGGAAGGACCTGTCGTCGCTGCTGGAGGCGGCGGCGGCGGCGGGCGGGAAGGGCAGCGCGGACCGGAGAAAAGCGAGTGTTGAAACCGCCCGGCCGTCCCCGTTTGCACCGGGCCGCCTCAGCGGCAGCTCCGTCAAACTCTCTGGGAGCGGCGTAGAGCAGGAAAGGGCAGTGGCCGCCGCCCTGCCCTGTCCGCCCCTGAGGCAGCTCGGAGCGGGCAGCGCTGACTTGTCCTGCTCTCCTCCCCGTCTCTGGGTTTGTGCGCGGCGCAGCTGCTCCAGATGTCCGGGGCTCCGACGGGTCTCGGGAGCAGAACTGGGCAGGCGCCCCTCTCTCCCCCTGCCCGCCACCCAGAGGAAGGGCCAGTCTGGGAGGAAGGCAAAGCCAGCTCCAGGCCTCCTTGGGGGCTGGGAAGGAGCAGCC
Source organism: Laticauda colubrina (assembly GCA_015471245.1). NCBI lineage: Eukaryota > Metazoa > Chordata > Lepidosauria > Squamata > Elapidae > Laticauda > Laticauda colubrina. The sequence continues at coordinate 522,302 of BLBF01000045.1, read as the reverse complement.
GTGCCGGTGCGCGTTCTTGCCTGAAGCGAGGTGCGCGGATGGGGCTTGGGTTAGAGGTATTACCAGCTCTGTAAGCGGGCCTCTCCCCCTCCTTCCGCAGATGCCCGTGAGCCTCCCCACAGCCCTGCGTGTTTCAGGGACCACCCTCTTCGCTGTGACGGTGCTGGGGGGCATCCTGGCTGCTTACGTCACAGGCTACCAGTTCATCCACACGGAGCAGCACTATCTGTCCTTCGGGCTCTACGGGGCCATCCTGGGCCTCCACCTCTTCATCCAGAGTTTCTTTGCCTTCCTGGAGCACCGGCAGATGCGCCTGGAGGGGCGACCCCTGAAGCTGCAAGCCTCGGTGGCCCTCTGCATCGCTGCCTACCAGGAGGACCCCGACTACCTGCGCCAATGCCTGCGCTCTATCCAGCGCATCTCCTTTCCTGGCCTCAAGGTGGTGATGGTGGTGGATGGCAATGGAGAGGAGGACACCTATATGCTGGACATCTTCCAGGAGGTGATGGGCTCGGAGCAGACCAGTTGCTACGTCTGGAGCAGCAACTTCCACGCTCAGGCGCTGGATGAGACGGAGGGGGCCCATCGGAAGGCTGCGCAGCACGTCCAGAGCCTGGTCCGCAGCCACACCCACTCCTGTATCATGCAAAAGTGGGGTGGAAAGCGGGAGGTCATGTACACCGCCTTCCGAGCCCTGGGGGACTCCGTGGACTACGTGCAGGTGGGTGCCAGCATGCAAGGCCTTCCTGTTCTTTCTCTTCTCTGTCCTTCTGCCACCCTGGCACCTAACCATTGAAGAAGAAGCCAGGGCTCTTGTGAATGTGGTTATAAAGCGAAGTCTCCTTGGCCCCATTGGAGCTGGCCAAGGGGCACTTTCCCCATTTCTCAGGTGGAAGGGACTCCTTGCCAGGGACTGCCAGCAGGTGGCGCCCTTCCTGCCCCTATATCTAGGAAGGGGCATTTCTTTTCCACTCACATGTCCTGCCCCACGTGGGGCGGATTTGCTGCATGCCAGTCAAACCGGGCTCCCTTGTTCTATGGGACAGGCACCATCCATGCATTTTGCTGCCTCTCCTTGCTGCACTGTCTCCTGGGGGCTTTTCAAGCCTTGCTAAAGGGGAAGAGTTCCTTGGGTGTCAATCTTCTCTTGGGCCATGGTGGCTATTTCTCCTGGGCAGGTATGTGACTCGGACACTGTTCTGGATCCTGCCTGCACAGTGGAGATGCTCCGGATTCTGGAGGAGGACCCCCATGTTGGTGGTGTTGGTGGAGATGTCCAGGTAGGACATGAGAACTCAGGGAGCACAAGGGGGGGGGGGGTTTCCCAGGAGGGGAAGCTTCTCTTTCTGCCCAGCCCTGATTTCTGGGTTGTTTTAGAATCTGGCCCTTCCATTTAATCGTGGACATTTTGCAACTCTGCCATATGTTTATTCATGCTTTACTCTGCCATTGCAAAGTAAAGTTGTGGCTTGGTGCTATATGCAACTCTATCTAATTTCTGTAATAAACAATTATTAAACAAACTAGGAATAAGTGCAAAGTTTGAGTGGTCATCTCATGGAAAACTGAGTTTGGAGGAAGGATGGGGCAGAGCAGGGCAGCCCCCAACCTGTCTCCTTCTGTCCTAGATCCTGAACAAGTACGATTCGTGGATCTCCTTCCTAAGCAGTGTGCGGTACTGGATGGCGTTCAATGTGGAGCGGGCCTGCCAGTCCTACTTTGGATGCGTGCAGTGCATCAGTGGGCCCCTGGGGATGTACCGCAACTCCCTGTTGCAGCAGTTCCTGGAAGATTGGTACCATCAGACCTTCCTGGGAAGCAAGTGCAGCTTTGGGGACGACCGGCACCTCACCAACCGTGTCCTCAGCCTGGGTTACCACACAAAGTACACAGCGCGCTCCAAGTGCCTGACAGAAACCCCCACTCGCTACCTGCGCTGGCTCAACCAGCAAACCCGCTGGAGCAAGTCCTATTTCCGGGAGTGGCTCTACAACGCGCTCTGGTTCCACAAGCACCACCTCTGGATGACCTATGAGTCGGTGGTGACCGGCTTCTTCCCGTTCTTTCTGATTGCCACCGTCATCCAGCTGTTCTACCGTGGCCGTGTCTGGAATATCCTCCTTTTCCTCCTGACGGTGCAGCTGGTGGGCATCGTCAAGGCCATTTATGCCTGCTTCCTGCGTGGCAATGCAGAGATGATCTTCATGTCCCTCTACTCCTTGCTCTACATGTCCAGCCTCTTGCCAGCCAAGATGTTTGCCATCGCCACCATCAACAAGTCCAGCTGGGGCACCTCTGGCAGGAAGAGGATTGTGGTCAACTTCATTGGTCTCATCCCGGTCTCGGTCTGGGTGGCAGTGCTGCTGGGTGGGCTGGCATACACAGCCTACCGGCAGGACCTCTTCACAGACACTGAGCTGGTCTTCCTCATCTCAGGGGCCATTTTGTACGCCTGCTATTGGGTGGCCCTACTCACCCTCTACCTGGCCATCGTGGCCAGGCGCTGCAGCAAGCCGCAGGAGCAGTACAGCCTGGCCTTCGCAGAGGTGTGATGTTGCCAGAAGACAACGGAGGGAGCTGGAGCAAGAAGCTCCATGGAGCAGCCCTTTCCCTGTGTGGCTGAGGCATGGGAAGGGCTGGCCCCACCCTGCTTGAGGCAGCATTTCATGTGGCTCCTCTGAAAGCAGCTGGCAAACTCAGCAAGCCAGAACACTTTGCTGGGGGGTGGAAGGCTCCAGAACCTCCCCGAGGGCCTGGTGGAAAGACCCACCTGGACTCCTGCAGCAACTCACCTGCCCTCCTATGCAAACAAGGCTTTCTTGAGTAGCTCAAGGTGACTTTCTCCTGAGTGGATGAAGAGGGTGGCTCTCAGAAGCCATACTTTGAGGGAATCACACTGCTGAGTCCTTTTGAGGGGGGCGAGGGGGGCTCTACCCAGATCTCTTTGGCGATTCTCTCTGTAGGGAAAGTGATATGGTGTCTTCCGGTTGTTTAATTGCAGGAATAAAGGGAGGGGCTGGGGGGTGTGTGAAGGCAGGAAAGCTCCTTTTTGGGAAAGTGCTGCTCACCAGAAAGGGAGCTTTCCCAGCCTCCCAGAATGCAGAAAGGGAGAGGCCTCAGCCGGAGGAGCTGGTTGCCTTAAAGCCACTCCTGGTTTTCCACCAACATTTACATGCTGTCAAGCACATGGATGGCGCCTAATTGAACGAAGTTTAGCTGGGCCGGGGTTTGTTCCTGTCTGCAACCGTGTGGTCGTAATATTGTGGGTACTACTAGGACATTCTACCTCTGTCCACGCCTCTCGTCCCCCTTGTAAGTCTTCAGATTCCCCCACGGTGCTACTTCCACCCGGGAGAACAAGGGGGATGCGGCGGGGGGGGGGGGCAGCAGTGGTGCTTCACGGGCTCCCATCCTGCTCCCTGCTTAAAGCACTCCGCCCTTAGTACCCCTTGCCTCCCTCCTCCCGCAAGAAGGAGGGGGCTGGGGGCTGGAGGGGACTGGGGGCCGTGAGGGGGGGGGGGGGCTTCTAGTTCTGGAGTGGTGGGAGCTTTTACTGCAAACTGCTATTCCACCGAGAGGGGACATGATGCCTCCCCCTCCCCGCTTTGCCAACATCTGAACCTGTGGACACAGGTTTGCTCAGGTGCTCCCTGGCACAGATCCTGCCTGCCCCCTGCTGGAGATTAGAGGAAAGGCAGCTTTTCCCAGTTTTGGTCCTGAAGAGGATTCCTGCAACTGAGAATTCTTGCCTGTTTACACCTTTTTTTGGAAAAGCAAGTTTCTACATTTTGAGCAATATTTTAAACCATCTCAGAAAAATTTGGAGACTTTTCTGGGTTTCCCACCTTGTACATCTGTTGCCAGATTGTGCTCCACTTTTTACATCCCCCAACCCCCAGCCTGCCTTCAGAGGAAGGGAAGCTTTTAAGAGGAGACCAAATAGCCATTAGGGTCTCCTGCTTGAGCAGGGGGGTTGGCCTAGAAGACCTCCAAGGTCCCTTCCCACTCTGCCAATGTTCTCTTCTAAACTTTTAGCTTATCAGAAAAACGGATAAGCTGTAAATAAGGCCTGCACATTTAAAAGAATGTTAAGTTTCATGCCCTGAGAAAATGTGTTATAATGACAAAATGTTTTGTCATTTTGGTGTTGAATGCACTAATATGACTTTTACTGATCTGTTGCCATTTGGATGTATGGACTGGGTTCTGTGCATCTTCCTTGCTAGTGGGATTCCTGATCCTAGCCAATATCCAGATGCCTCAGCATCCTTCACATGGTGGTGGTGGTGGTGGGGGGGGCAGGTGCTGCATAGGACTCTTGTGCTTCCGCCCCATTATATGGCTCATCCTCACAACTCTTTCTCAGAGGCAGCTGAGACTGGTGAGCGGGCATCACAGCAGCTCTCTTATAGTCTATTACGGGCATTAATTTCTGAATCAAAAAAGTATTTATATACACCATCCTCCAATTAGGTATATTCCTGCCTTGTATAGAACATTTTATGTTGAGAAAATCATTCTGTAACCAGCAGTTACTATCCTGTAACTAGATACTTTTTCAAACAGGTTTGATTTGCATATTTTGCTTCTGATATATAATTTGAGGGTTTTGCAAGAAATGAACAAATAGCCTTTTTTTTTTTTTTTTTTTTGTGGTTGGCTTGAAATACTGGCATTGCCAAGCCAGGTCCTTCCTTGGTACAAATCCCAAGAGCCTTTGGGATATCACAGGGTTTTTCTGTCATTCCACAAAGCAACAGCTCCGCAGCCAAGTTGAGCTTCCTGTGTCTTTGCCCAGGCCATTTCTTGCTATGCCAGTGTGCCGACAGGTAATTTTGGGAATGGAAGGGCAGAGGAAGGGCAATCACTGGTCCACAAAGGTGGGCAGGGAGTTTCTTCCGATGCTGCCTTTTTGCACAGGCCTCAAGGCCACAGTGGGAGGAAAAGCTAGGCCCAGAGGCCGCTACCTTCTCTCCCCGAGCTGGCTAAGGGCAAAGCATCTTGGGGCGGACAGCCACGATCCAGCCCCTCTTTTGGCTGGGCTTCCTTCTTCTGGACTGGCTGCCTCTTCTCCTTGCTTCTCCACGCTCCTCCATGGTGGCTCAGTGATTGGAAGGCAGTTCCGCAGGCTAAGTCACTGCCCACTGCCAGAAGTTTGATCCTGACGGTTGAAGGTTGATTCGGCGCAAAGGGGGACCCAGATTGTACGTGGGGGGGGGAGGCTGACCTGTAAACTGCTTGGAGGGCTGTGAAGTGGTATATAAATCTAAGCACCGGCGCGATTCTCCGGAGCTTCAGCTGCCTCCCTTGTGTCGGCTGATTCCTTTGGGTTCCTGAGGAGTTTCAGAAGTTTCTGTGCTTTTGTTAATAACCCCAGATGAACCCTTGACCGCTATTTGTAAACTTATTTATTTTTACTTACATTGTCCTTTTTAAAAAACAGGTTTGGATTTTTTTATTACATTTGCTATTTGTAACGATAATAAAAGCTTTGTAAACGGAGGAGCCGGTTCCGTCCTTTGCGGCTCAGGAAACGGGGCCCCAACCAGGGCGAGGAAGAAAGCGGCGCGGCCCTCAGGCCTTCCTGGGCGCGCTGGGGACGATGGGCTTGGGGCGCGTCTTGAAGAGCAGCTTGGTGCGGACCAGCGCGGCGACCTCGTAGGCGGCGGCGGCGGCGGCTCCCCCCCTGCGCAGGACGGCCACGGCCTTCTCCAGCCGCACCGCCTTCCCGTAGAGCACGTGGTGGCCCACGACCAGCACCGGCGCTCCCTGAGGGGCGGAGACCGGGGCGGGCGGGGGGTCAGCGGAGGAGCCCCCGGGCCCCCTCCCCCCGGGCCCCCTCCCCCCCGCGCTGACCTCCTGGGTGAAGTGCAGGTCGCCCAGCAGCCGCCCGGCCAGGCCGCCTCCGCCGCGCGCCTCCAGCTGCCCCTGCAGCTCCAGCAGCAGCCACTCCGCCTCCCCGCCGGCCGCCCTGCAAGACGGAGCCGGTCAGGACGGGGCGGCGCCGCCCCCCCCCCCCGCCGCTCCCCCCCCGCCGCCGCCGCCGCCCCGGGACTCACCGACGCACGGCCAGCTGCACCATCGCCCCGCCCCCTCTCCGCGGCTTCCGCTTCCGGCGCAGCGCCGCACGTGGAGCCCGGCCGGCCATGGGCGAGTTCCAGGTGCACCGAGCGCGGCTCTTCGCCTTCGTGCCGTCCGGCGTCCGCTGCCTGGCCGCCTCCGGCGCCCGCCCGCCCCACCGCCGCCTGGCCGCCGCCCGCCTCGACGGCGCCGTGGAGCTCTTCGACCTGCAGGCCAACGGCGCCCAGGAGAAGGTGGGCCGGCCGGGCGGCGGGCGGGCGGGGGGGGGGGGGGCACGGGGGCGCCGCCCGCCCGGCCCCCCCTGACGCGGCCGGTGTCTCCCGCAGGTGATTCCGGGCCACGAGGCGCGCGCCCCGGAGGCGCTGTGCTGGGCGGCCGGCGAGCGGCTCTTCGGCGCCGGGCTCGGCGGGGCGGTGCTCGAGTACGACCTGCGGAGGCTGCGCGTGAAGGGCTCGCTCGACGCCTTCGGGGGGCCCCTCTGGAGCATGGCGGCCGACCCCTCCGGCGCCCGGCTGGCGGTGCGTGAGTTGGGGGCGCGCGGGGCGGGGGAGGCGCGCGGGGCTTCCGCGAGGGCCCCGGCTGACGCGCGCCCCTTCTCGGCAGGTGGGCTGCGAGGACGGCTCCGTCAAGCTCCTCCGAGTCGGGGCGGATGGCATCCAGTTTGAAAGGCAGCTGGACCGGCAGAAAGGTGGGGGGTCGCGGGGCCAGAAGGGGCGGGCGGGGCTTTGCTCTCGGGGCAAGGAGTTGCCCAGGCTGCGCTTTTCGTTTCAACCTCGAGGTTGACAGTTAACTGAGTCGAAACAGGCTCCGTCCGGTCAGGCTTTACCTAAAAGACGTGATGAGATTCCAAAAGTCAAAAATCGACCAGTTTCCACCGTGTAGAGCGGGAAGTTGGGTTCCGTTTGGGGGTTGGGGAGCCAGCATAGCCTGGATGGTTCCAGCCCCGGGGCCTGAAATCCCCCCCCCCCCGGCCTTCTCTCACAGAGCGCATCCTCTCTCTTTCCTGGCATCCTTCTGGGACCAAGATCGCAGCTGGCTCCATCGACTGCATTTACATCTTTGACGTCGAATCTGGTAAGTTGTGCAGCTGGTCTGGACCAAGAGAAAAAAACCAGCCTCTTGAGAGGGACCTGCCTGGGCTGCCAAAGGAGTCTCTGAGCCACTCTGGCGTTGAGGGCTGGTGCTCCTGATTGCTTCATTACACCCGGCAGAGGCAGTAGCAGTGCCTGAGTCATTGGAGCCTGTTCTGGTCTCAGGGTGCAAAAGGCCCTGGGTTCAATTTCTATAGGTCTTCTAAAAGAAGATGATGGAGTCCATCAGGGACCCCAGGTAAGCAAAGAGGCGAGGAAGACAGAAGAGTTTTCTGTGGCTTTCTTTGAGCAGCGGTTTCTCCCCACCACACTTGAACACCCCACGCGCATGTTTCTTAGGGCACACCAGCCAGCGGATCCTGGTAGAAAGGCGTCTGCAAGGCCCCTCCAGCCAGAAATGCCTGGTGTGGGGCCTGGCCTTCCTTTCTGATGGCACCGTGGTCAGCGTGGATTCTGCTGGAAAAGTGCAGTTCTGGGATTCGGCGATGGGCACTCTGCTCTCCAAGCACCCCGTCAGCAAAGCTGCAGTGCTTTCTGTGGCCGTGGCTGAGGTGGGTGAGAGTTGCAGAATGTGGACAGTTTTGTAAATCCTGTTAAAAAGGATTGGAAGGAGCATTTTTATCAGAGACTTGAACTGAATATTTATCCACATTCTTTCCTGATGCAGTTGGCCAGACCGGCTGTCAAAACCCAGATTCCTCAAGCCTCACTGTGTGGAGCTCGGGGGGCCAGCTTCCCACCCAACCAGACTAGCACTCCCCATGGGTTGCTCCTTTCTGGAAAGGAATTCATGGGCATTTCGTGTACAAGTTCGAAATGATGAGCAGGAGGAGTCCAAGGGCTAGCTGTGGTTGAGCCACCGTCTCCTTCAGCAGGAGGCATCTGGCTGGGGGAATAAGAGGGAACAGAGTGTCTGTGGCCTGGGAGGTTCACGGCATCCTGTTCTCACCCCCTGGTATTGATCGGTTTTCTCCAGGCAGAAGACAGTATGGTGGTTGGCACGTCGGAGGGGATGGTGTATCAGTTCCAACTGCTACCAGTGAAGCTGGGCAGCTCTGAGTGCAAGTGGGTGCGGACCAGACCCTTTCGGCATCACACTCACGATGTGCGGACAGTGGCTCACACCTCCACAGCCTTCATCTCTGGAGGTACAGTAGGGCGCCCAATTTCTAGGTTGTAACTCATCAGAAGATGGGCACGGGTATGCTCCCCCCCCCCATCCCCAAGGGAGACAGCCAGGTAGGTGAGACCCATTGCGTTCCTGGCTCTTTCCCCTTGTCCAGTGGCATTTGGGCGGCTGGGAGGACTTTGCCCATTGCGCTGAGCCGTGATTTGTTCAAAAAGCCTGTGCATCTTGGCTGAGATAACTGCTTTGGGGAAATGCCCAGAGCCAGCCCTCGCTAGCCAGGTTGCATGATCCAGGTGCCGTCCTCCTCTGGCAGGGCTGGATGGGCAACTTGTGATCCGACCCTTGATGGAGAAGGTGGACTCCAAGTCCTATGATGCTGCCCTCCGAACAATCACCTTCCCCCACGTGAGTATAAGGACTGCTCCCTCCAGCTGGGCTGGGCTGCTCCTGAAGAGGAGGGAGAGATCCTGCAGCTATGTGGCCAGCTGTCTCTTTCACTGGTGCTTCAGGTGGCTTTTCTCTTCCCGCAGAGGCGCCTTGTCTCCTGTGCCAGGACAGCCCGGCTCCTCCTCTTCCAGTACCCCCAGCACCTGGAGCTCTGGCGACTTGGCACCACCAGTGTCTTCGGTGAGGATGCGCATGGCTTCAACGTGCAGAGGATGGGCAGGGCAGTAGCACAGCCTGCCTTCCCAGCTGCCCTCTTTGGCAGTCGCAGCAGGTCTTCATTGCTATGTCACCTTGTTTCTTGTTGCAGGAAGGCCTGGTGAGGTCCTGCCAGTGTCCTGCCCCCCCCAGAACCTGCTCCAGCTGAAGGCCAAGGTGAGAAGCCATGACTTCCAAACCCTGCAACTGGGGCAACTCTGTCCAGCCCCCGCTTGGCATTTCCATCCTTCTCCACTCAGAGACAGAAGGGAAACGGGTGCTTTTGAAATGCCCCTTGACAGACCTGTGTAGCACCTTGACTTGGCTGGGTCTGGAGAATCCCACCCGTTGCTGAGTCAGTTGTACAGGCCCTCCTTCCTGCACTATGATTGATCCTCTTGCTTCATTGAAGGGCCCCGAGCACATCCGCACCAGCTGCCTCTCCCCGTGTGGCGGCTGGATTGCCTACTCCATGACTGGCAGGTTCTTCCTGCATCGGGTTCAGCTCGTCAGTGACCACGTTTCCATCAGCCGAGTGAGTGAGATCTCCATGGCATGAAATGTTCCAGGCTCTCTGGAGGGCCCAGCCAGTTGCATCAATCCTGGTTTGCTTTCCCCAAGGTTCGCAAGACCCCCAGGCTGAATGGCTCAGCCCACAGCCTCCTTTTTTCTGGCGACGCCACCAGGCTCTTCCTGGCATCGGATTGGGGCTGCGTTTATGTGCTTTCGCTCTCGCAGTCAGGAATCTGCAAGCATCTATACACGCTTCGTCCAAATTCGGGTAACAGCGGTTTGTTTTAGATTAAGGCATATTGAAAATCCTTGCAGGAATAACCAAATGTTTTCTGCAAATGCTCCCAAATAAGAAAGGCAGGCAGAGGTTAGCTGGCCTCTGCAGCAGAGACCTGCTGGAGGAAATCTGAAAAACTGCTCCGTGTCTGTGTCTTCCTGCAGAGAAGTTGGAAGCAGTGCATCAGCTGGCAGTGAGTGCGGATGGCAGGTGGTTGTGTGCAGCAGGTGGAGACCGGGAAATCTGCATCTATAACTTGGAAAACACCAAGGTGAGCCCAGCAGCGAACATGGCAGCCAGAGATCAGAGCTGCTGCTTCCTCCATCTCTTTCCTGGTCTGGTTCTTGCGGCCAGCGGTGGGCACTTTGTTTTCTCTGCCAAAGTCCTCAGGTTGGCTTTGCAGGGCAGAGATTTGGCTCAGCCCCCGATGAGTCCAGGAGCCTCTGATGGAGAAGCCAGTTCTGCAAGCGGGGAAGGCCGAGGCAGGCTCACTCTCTTATTCCGCTGCAACTTCCTCCCCCAGCTTCACTGCTCTGTGCCAGCCTACGAGTGCCCAGTGACCGCAATGGCAATCCATCCGCTGACCAATAACCTCATCGTGGCACATTCGGATCAGCAGGTAAGGGCTGCTCTTCCCTGGATTGGCAAAGCAGAGTTGCCACGCACAAAGGTCTGCCACCAAGAACTGCCCCAGGCCTGGCCAGTTGAGGACGGTCTTGGCTTTGCACACCCGTCCTTCGTGCAGGCTTTGGCTGTAACTGCTGCTCTTGGAGCCAGGAAGGAGGGGGGGTCCATTGGGGAGTCAGCAGGCCAGTCACCATCATCGGTCCTAGTTAGAGACGAACGTCTTGTTCCTGCTGGAATTAGCTGCCGTTATGAGACCTGCCCTGCAAACTGCCTCTTTCGCCAGAGGAACGCTTGCTGTGATTGCAGCATCAGGGAGGGAGGCAGTTTTCGTGCTGGGATAGGAGCGATCTGGCTTTAGAACGGGAGGGAGGGGGTGTCATGCCCACCCTGCCGGCTTTCCTGCTTCCAGCTGTTTGAGTTCAGCATCCAGGAGGGAGGCTACACACCCTGGAGCCGGAAGCTGCAACAGCTGGGCCTGCACAAGGATTGGCTGGAGCGAGACACGCCCATCACCCACATCACCTTCCGCCCCAGGCACTCCTCGCATGTCTTGCTGCACGACACATACATGTTCTGCATCCTGGACATGTCACTGGTGAGTGGACGGAGGGAGGAACTGCAAGTGGGCCACGCCACTTGCCCTCCCCCCACCGACTGAGTCAGGTGGGAAAGCACCGCTTGTGCCCAGTCCTGCCTCCTGGGCTGCTGGTCCCTATCCAGGCAAGCTGGGTGGGTGGGGATAATTCTGGAGTTCAAATCCGCATTCAGGGAGGTGCTTAGCCCCACCTGGCAGTTCAGCCAGGCCGATCTGGTTAGGGCTCAGCACAAAGGGTGAACCAGGCCACTGAGACCCATCCAGCAAAACCTGCCTTTAGCTCGGACAGTGACTGCCCCTCCTGATGGCTTAATTTGCTCCTCCAGCCACTGCATGAGGATGCTGCGGCCTCAAAGAAGCTGGAGCCACACGTGAAAACAATCCAGCGGGGTTGTGGCCGTGCCTTCAAGATCTGCAAGAAGTTCCAGGTGGGTCTTTGAACAACGAGCTCCCTTAAGGCAGGCAGGAAGGCCTTTCATGTGGGACTGGGTAAGCAGCCCCTGCCGGGTAGGAAGCCCCCCTCTAATTCCAGGGCAGAAGTTGGGCCCTTGGATTAACCAAGATTGGTGGGTCCGGTAAGTGTTTGCAAGAAATTAGTTTGCCAAAGAGGCACCAGGACAGCCAGGGACAGCAATGGTTTAGGAGTATTTTGGACAGTCTGGGCAAGGGGCATTGTGCCAATTGCTGAAGCCCCATCTGAGGAGCCCTTGGGCCATTAGTAGAGCAGGAGGGAGGCTGCCATCCTGTGCCTGAGCCAAGGAGTCACATCTTATGGAAAAGCTTGAATATAGCAGAGTTTCCTTCAGCAGTAGACCAGGTCGCTGCAAGGGACAGGGCCTGTGTCACATGGAGGTGTTTTGGTAGCTCAAGGGGGGAGGGACCCATAATTCCCCTCCCGCCCTGGCATGAGAGGTGGAAGCAAAGGGCCGCTGCTCTTGAGCAGCCGCAGGCTGGATGATGAGGTTTTCTTTGGCTTGGCTCCTGTGGGAAGCAGAGAGCTGGTGGTTCCTGTGTTGCTGTGCATGTGTGTTCCGAGATGGCACGGTGCTCTGAAATGGGTGCAAGTACTCTTGGGGCTGCCACCCCGGGGAATTCAACACGGTAGCATTCTTATCCCTACCAGGCCTGCATGGTAAAGGGCCACGTTAGGTGCCCTTCAGGAAGTCAGCTGTGCCAACAAAGCCCCTTCTAACTTGGCTGCTTGTTTCTTCTCTCCCCTGCCACCTCCCCCCCCCCCCCAAACAGCCTCTGCTCTTTGTGGATTTCCTGGATGACAATTCTTTGGTGGTGATGGAGCGGCCGCTGATGGACATCAAAGCCCAGTTGCCACCACCCGTCTATCAGAAAAAGTTTGGGACCTAACGTGCTGCCCTGCAGGGACCTCCGAGGATCTTTGCTTCATTGAGGCTCCCGGTGCCCCTCCGGTCAGAAGCAGGGGGCTGTGTGTCTGGCTGGGAAAGAGGCACCCCTCCTAATAGTTAACCTCTTGTGCCTGCCTGGGAGCCACTCGGGAGTTCCGGCCTTGGCTGCTGCTTTTCTCTGAACCTTCCCGTGAAGGTTTGCAGAGTTACTTCCTGTTTTCGGCACAGTGTGTCCGGGTTCATCCCTTGGCCAGAAAGGAGGCCGGCAGCCAAGGGGCCAGCAGACTTCCTTCAGGGCCGCCCTGGGACCCCTTGGCTCCGCTGACGCCCAGCCCAGGCAGGCAGGCCAGGAGCCCTGATTTCCGCCCCATCAAACCAGAGGAGCAAAGTCAGCAGCTGCCTCCACCTGCTTTGTTTTGTGTGGTTCTCCCGGAAGGGGGGGGGGCGCCGCGGCGTTTGTGGGTGTCCCTGCATTTGCAGAGGGGAGTGGAGGGTCCTGTGCTGGCAGAGAAGATCCCCTCCCTCCTGGTCTCCCCCCCCCCCCCCCCCCCGCCGCAGGCCCATGCTGGGTGGCTCCCGGTGGGAGAGGCTGCTGTGCCCAGCGCAGCCAAAGGAAACGCCCTGCTTGGGGCAGGAAAGGCTGTTTCAATAAAGGGCCGCCCGGCAGTTCGAGGCTCGCTTGCGCTCTTCGTTGGGGGGGGGGGGGGGGGGG
>BLBF01000045.1:483688-509174 GCA_015471245.1 Laticauda colubrina | reverse complement strand
GGGGGGGGGCGGCCCACGTGACGCGCTGCCCTCGGCACGAACCGGCGGGCGGGGCCAGCCCCTCCCCCGCCCCGCCGGAGGCCCCGCCCGGCCGCCCGCTGGCGGCGTCTGGGCGGCGGGCATGGCGGTGTGGACGCGCGCCCGCAAGGCCGGGCGGGTGGAGGTGCTGCTGCGGGAGCGCTGGGTGCGGGCGCTGGCCGAGCTGAGCGGGGAGGCGCTGGCGCTGAGCTCCGAGCCGGAGCCGCGCAACGGGCGGCCCGGCGGCGGCGGCGGCGGCTCCCCCCCGGCCGGGGTGCGGCGCGTGCGGGTGCTGAAGGCGGAGGCGGGCGGGCTGGGCATCAGCATCAAGGGCGGGCGCGAGAACCGCATGCCGGTCCTCATCTCGCGCATCTTCCCGGGCCTGGCGGCCGAGCGCTGCGGGGCGCTGCACCTGGGCGACGCCATCCTGGCCGTCAACGGCCTGGACCTCCGCGACGCCACCCACGACCAGGCCGTGCAGGCGCTCAAGCGGGCCGGCCGGGAGGTCCTGCTGGAAGGTAAGCGCGGCCCCTCCTCCCCTCGCGCTCTCCTCGGCCGCCAGGGGCACGTTTGGGTGCCCGGGGGGGGCCCCAGCGGCGCTTCCGGGGGCAGCCCAGCCTGCCTTGCGCCAGAAGCCCCCCCCCGCCCCGTGAGGCCGGTGCCAGCCGCCCCTTGCGGCGTTTGCGGTTGCCGGGACCTGAGAGGGCAGCGCCAACTCTGGGGAGGGGGGGGGGGCGCGCGACCTGCCCTGGCCTTTGTGGGGCCCCTCAGTCGGCCGGGCTTCCCGCAAGCCTCCCCGCTCACGGCTCAGGATGCCCCCGGGGGCCAGTCTGGCTCAGCCTTTCCTTCCCCTCTCGGTCTTACGCGCCGTAAATGTCTCTGGGCGGGGAAAAGCGTATGGAAACGCGGCACCCCCTTCAGGGAGGGGGGGGGAGGAGAGCGATGGGGGGGGGTGGGCTTGTGGGGAGCCAGAAGGTCCCGCCCGGCAGGGGTGGCTGCTCCTGCCTCCCCTGCTTTGCCCTGGGGGGGGGGGGCTGAAGGGTCTCCTGCCCCCGGGCGCTCTTGGCAGCTGAAAGGCAGCTGTGGACTTGGAGCAGGGCGTGGGGGGGGGGGGCGGCGGCACTGTGCATTTCCTCTCCTCCCCGATGCAAAATGCACAGGGTGGCGAAAAGGTCCCTTTCTCTGAGCAGCGGCTCTTCCTCGGCTGCAGCCCCTCTGGAGGAAAATGGGGGCTGGGGCCAGCTGGGCTGAGTCTTCGTGGGCCGAAGGGAGTCGCCTCTTGGGCCGCCTTGGCCTCTTGCAGAAGCGTCCCTGTTGTGTCGAGCGAAGATCTTCTTCAAAAGTCCAACGCTTTGGGTGGCATTCGGGGGCCCTGCAGCTGAAAGGGTGACTGTAAGGGCGGTGAAGCTGCCCGAGGCCCCCAGACCACCCTCTGGGCCTTTCCCAATTGCATCTCTGCCCAGTTGCCTTGGCTCCTCGTGGGCAGCCAACCTGGCCCCCACCTGAGATTTCTGGAGAGGCCGAAACGTTTCCGTTCTTCCACAGGATTCTTTAAGCCCCTCCTGGCTCCTCTGCCTTTCAGCCCAAGGGGTTTTTTGGGGGGGAGGGGGGTGCTGAATAAAACACTTTTGCACCTGGCAAAGAAGGCCACCGGCTCTGATTTATTCTTCCCAGCGCTTGGGTCATCGGCTGGCTGCTGCTCTTTGGAGCTGGCTGGAGAGGAGCAAAGGCCTGCTGGGCATAGGAGGGTAGGGAAACTTTATGGGCGGGGATACTGGAGAGCGCACATCTGATAGCCAGCTGTGGAGCTCCTTCTACTGAGCCAGTCTCCTAGGAGGGGCCTTTTCCCACTGGTCACTGCAGAAGGAACGCTGCTCCCTTTGCCCCCCCCCCCCCCCCCCCCCCCCCCCCCCCCCCCCCGGGCCCTCTTGGAGCTCCGGGGTCTGCAGAGAGGCTGGACGGAGTCTGACCTGGGAAGGCGGTGCTCTTCTCTCCCCAAAGGGCCTGGCTGCTTGGCTGGAAGGCTCCCTCTGGACCACTGAGGCAGCTGTGTGTGAAGCTCTGACACCCCCCCCCCCGCTCTGTACAGGCCAGGAGCCCCACTGGACAGGCTGGGCGTGAGGCCAGCAAGGATGCGCAGGTGGCCCCCTCTGCCACCAGCCCTGTTAAGGGTGCGCCCTGCAGACCGGGCTCAGGCAGCTCATAGCCTGCTGCCATTTCTGCAGCTGCCCGGTTGGGAAACCGCTGTTAACACCTGCCCTGCTCTTGCCTCATTGGTGACTTGGGGAGGGCGTCTTAATGTAGGGTGAGCCTTTTGGTCCTTCCAGAGAGAAACAGGCTCCTTTATTTTCTATGTTCCCTTATCTTTGGAACCTGCCATTGCCTCAGACCCCCCTCCGAGGCCCCTGTGCCTGGCAGGGCTGCTCAGGAGAGTTAAGGTTGCCCTCCCTGCCTTTTAGGGCTGCATTATGTCTGGGTATCGACTGCCAGCCCACGATGGCAAGCTGATCTGAGGAGTGGAGCCAGGGATTTGCATGGGGAAACGGAGACGGCATTTCCCCTGGCCCTGCTTCAACCGGAGGTGCCTGGGAAAGCAAGTGGCTGGCACCGGATGCCCTTTCCTGGTGCCCCCATGCCAGCTGCTTCCTCTCTGCTGCACATAACTTGGCTCGGTGCTCATCAGGAGACCCAAAGGAACGTTCTGGGAAGAGCAGCCTAGCAGAAGAATGATTTGCTTAGGTCAGTCATGAAGACTTTATTTTCTGCTGAAAAGTGGAGGTGGTTCGTGTTTATTTAGCAGTTACTTCTTCTTCACCACTCTAGGACTGCCGTTCCACCAGCTGATCTTCCTAAAGGCTGAAAGATTGGTGGGATTTTGAGAGTTTTCTTCAGGCTTTTAGCACATGCCAGAGGTTCTTGTGACTGCCAGGCAGGCTTCTCCTTCACAAGCAGGGGCTCATGATTATCAACTGTCGACAGATCATTGATTCCGATTTGCCCTCTCCTTTTGGCCTTGTTTCTTTGCATGGCTTCTGACCAAGAGTTCATTTAGCCGAGCAAGCAGATATAACAAGGCGAACCAGATTGTGAGCCATTTGCAACCAGAGCAAAGGCCGCCTCTAGTAGCTGCCTTTTTGCTGGGGGTGACTGCCCCAGAAACTGCCCACGACTGCCTGCACTTCCTGACTGCCTGAACTTCCCTGCAGCTTTTCCTTGCTGGAGCCAAGGTCTCCGGCTGCCAACTGTCCCTAGTGGAGCTGGATTAGAGGCCTGGCTGCACTAATCCTCTCTGGAGGGCAGCAGGGCGCAGAGCTGATCCCTGAACCAGCACCTTGGGCGGGGCTGCTCTCCTTGCCAGGCAGGTAGGGGGCTGCCCCAGAGCG
This sequence comes from Laticauda colubrina, assembly GCA_015471245.1. Classification (NCBI taxonomy): domain Eukaryota; kingdom Metazoa; phylum Chordata; class Lepidosauria; order Squamata; family Elapidae; genus Laticauda; species Laticauda colubrina. The sequence continues at coordinate 505,773 of BLBF01000045.1, read as the reverse complement.
AGAACGGTTGGCCGCCCCACACTGCTTTGCTGCTGCTGCTGTTGCTGCCACTGTCTGGCTCGGTGGGCAGCATTGAGCAGCTCAGAAATGGGGAGCTGGGCTCTTGGGCAGAGCCGTGGGAGACCCTTCCTCTGCAGCAGAACACCAGGCCTTTGCCTACCCTGCTTTTCAGGGGGACACCCGGAAGTCTTGCCCAGTCCCAGTTGCTTTTGCACTGAGCATCATGACGGGTCCCCATCGGGATTGTGGTGGTGAAATGGCCGCTCGGCCTGGGAGTAGCTGCAGGGAGAGAGCAGAGGATTGCCTTGGGGGGGGGAGGGGAAGAGCAGCATTAAGGAGGAAGCCAAGCGGAATCCGCCTTGCAAGAGTCCATCATGCTCCGAGCCTGCCCTTCCTTTGGCAGGCGGCTCCCTAGGGGGCAGAGGAGGGTTTGGGGTCTTTAAGGCAAGTCCAGGGGTGCCATGGGGCTGCTTTCTGCCCAACTGACCTCCCCAGGTTCAGCCCATCGAGGAGAATCCCCCAGGGAGCCACTCCGTGGGGCTCTTGGGAAACGCTCAGCCCCTCCCTTCTCGGCCTGCTCTTAGTGAAGTACATGCGGGAGGCCACTCCATACATCAAGAAGCCGTCACTGGTGTCCGACCTGCCGTGGGACGGGGCATTTCCGCAGTCGCCGAGCCTCAGCCTCAGTGAGGAGTCATGCTCCCCCGAGTGCCAGAGTCCCCCCCAGGACCGTAAAGTCATCCCCTTGAAGATGTGCTACGCTGCCAGGAACCTGAGCGTGCCGGACCTGGAGAACAGGTGAGGAGGAGGGGGGCAAGCAGGAGACGTGGCCGGGCAGCAGTGGTCACCTTGCATGAGGACACCCTGGGCTGACTTCCAGGCTGCAGCTAGGAAGCCCCCCCGCCCCGTCCCTTCAAGGTTGCAGCCCTGCAGCCTCTCTGAGGAGAGGGGCAGGGGATCAAAATCCGATGTCTTTCTGACCCCCCACCCCCACCACATCCAGAAGACGTTTTGTGGCTCTGGAATTGAGGGTCTGGCTTTGCAGAGGCAGCACATGCTCCGGACACAGGCCCAGGTGTGTTGTGCCACCTGTACCCAGGCCTGCCACTTGCATGGAAAGGCCCTGGCCAACCCTGGCAGCTGTGGCATTACCTGTGGGGGGGAGTCCTCCTGCTAAGTAACCCCTGTGCCAAAGGCTGTTTTTGGTGGCAGAGAGCAGGAGTGGTTGATGCCCACTCAGCTCAAGGGGGCAGGGCTGGGGAATGGGGCAGAATTGCGATGGAGAGCCCCCTGTCAGCCCCCAAACCCAAATGGCTTTTGCAGGCCTGACTGCCCCCAAAGCAGCCCGGCCCTCTCTTGGGTCAGTGGCCCTTCTAAGCCGCCTATGGCCAGGCCCTGAAGGAGAGTTGTGTGTCCTTCTGTACAGGTGGTACTGCTGCCATGGGGGAGGAGGCCACACTCGTCTCCTGAGAAGAGCTGGGGGGGGGGGCAAAGGGGACCCAGAGCATCAGAGGTGGAGCCCCCCCCCCCCCCAGCAGCTCTGCCTTCTCTTTGTAGGCTGATTGAACTTCACTCGCCCGACAGCCGGAACACCCTGGTTCTTCGCTGCAAAGACACGGCCACGGCACATTCGTGGTTCATGGCCATCCACACCAACATCATGGCCCTCCTCCCACAGGTCCTGGCTGAGCTCAATGCCATGCTGGGGGCCAGTCCTGCACCAGGCAGCAGCAAGGAGGTCAAGCAGATCGCCTGGCTGGCCGAGCAGGTGAGCCCCTCACCCAGTTCCCCTGCAGCGCTTGCTTTTCTCTGGGTACTGGCCAGAGGGAGGGGAGGGAAGTGATCCAGCTGGGAGGCTTCCTTTGGCCAGAAAGTCGTAGTCGTCGTCAGTCCCCCCAAAAGCACCCTTCATGTGCTGGGGGAGCATCTCTGACCACTGGTAACTGGAAGGGGGGGGTGAATGTGGGGGGGGAGTCCCCCTCCCTGAATTAGCGCCTGATCCTTGTCTGTAAGCCGCTTTCCCACAGGGGAGGCCCTCCTGCCTTGTGCCTCTTTAGGTGACCCCTTGCTAGCCCTGGGCCTCCCCTCAGCCCCCCCCCCCCCCCTTCATCTCTCTCGGCTTCCTGCAGGCCAGACTTGATGGCGGGAGGCAGAATTGGCGGCCGGTCCTCTTGGCCGTGACGGAGAAAGACCTGCTGCTCTTCGACTCCGTGCCCTGGACAAGGGACGCTTGGGCCTCCCCCTGCCACAGCTACCCACTGGTGGCCACCAGGTGGGGCAACCCACAGAAGAGCTCAGTCCCCCTCCTTGCACAAGGCCTTCCTGAAAGGGAGGGGGAGGGAGTGAGCCCCTCCCATGAGTGCTGGGGGTTGGCGGCTATCAGCCTCTGGGCAGGGGGGGCTGCTTGCCTGCCTCTGGCTGCATCTTCCGGGAAGTTTCTCCCCGTGTTCATTTTGGAACTATTGTTCCGGTGGCCTGAAAGTCCCAGGTGACCTCCTGCAACCAGAAAAGCCGCTGGCACCTCTTCCCTCTGTACCGGGGCGTCAGGCGAAGCAGAGCTGCTGGGGGGGGTGGGGGCGGCAATTGGCTGCCAGTTCAGCCAGAAAAGTTTTGTTAGGTATTCTTGCCTGCTTCCCCCGGCTGCAGCCCCCAAGAGAGAAGAGGGCTGTGTTTGCTCCTCCCTTTGGTTTGGCTTCAGCCTTGGTACTTGGCCTGAGCAAGAGGGCACTGGCACTTTCCCCTGTGCAGGGGGGGCAGGGGCCTCCCCCACAGGCGTCTACTGCAGGGGATTAGCAGGGGGCTCCAAGGGAGGGGGGGCTGACAAAGACTCCCCCAGGTTGCCTCCCCCGAGTCCAAAGTCCGCTCAAAGTAATTTGCCCGCTGTGGGCTAATGCTGCTGCTGCTGCTGCTGCTCTGTGGCCTGCCCACCCTCCCAGCTGGGGTTCTTTCCTGATCTTTTCTGGGGGGACAAGGTGCGGTGGGGGGTGGGAGGGCATCTCTGCAAGAGGAAAAGTAGCCCCCAAGCGTTTCTGCAGTCCCTCTGGGGCGGGGGGCTTAATTGTTCAGAGCAAGCTACCCCCAGCTTGCAACTGCTGCTCTTTCACCCCCCTTCCCCCCCAGGCTGGTGCATTCAGGCTGCAGGTCGCCCTGCCTGGGATCAGACCTTAGCTTTGCCACACGGTCGGGCTCTCGCCAGGGCATCGAGGTGCACATTTTCCGTGTGGAGACCCACCGTGACCTCTCCACCTGGACCAGGACGCTGGTGCAAGGCTGCCACGCCGCTGCAGAGCTCGTCAAGGAGGTCTCCATAGGTATGGCCTGGCTGCCCAGCCTCAAAGATGGTGGGGCCTCTTCTCCTGAACCCCTGCCCCGGAGGGAGCCCAGGAGGCCCATCTAGCCAACGGGGTGGGGAGATGATGCCCACCAGCCACAGCTTTGGCACCCTTGTCAGCAGGAACGATGGGCACAGACAGTGGGGTGGGTGAGTGAGTCCCGGCCTCCCAGTGTCGTTGGAGGGAAAACCTGCCCTTCCATGTGGCCCTGTCCCCCAGTTGAGCAGCCTGGCTCTCCAGCAGACCAGGCATCACCTGTAGAAGTAACCAGCCCCCCGGACTTGAGGGGCAGAAGGTGGGGACCAGCCCTGGACAAGAAGAGCCAAGCTGGAGACGGGCAAAGCGAGCCTGGGCCCGGTTGACCCGTGGGGTGGCCCTCTCCTCCCCTCCTCCTGACCATGGAGGCTCCGCTTTGTGTCTTTCACCTAGGCTGCATCTGGAACAGCCAGGATGTCCGGCTCACAGTCCACTATGAAAACGGCTTCACTGTGTCCAGCAAGGGAGCTGGTTCTGCCAGCATCCTCCTCCGGTACCCTTTCGAGAAGCTGAAGATGTCTGCTGACGATGGGGTGCGACACCTGTATTTGGACTTTGGTGGCCCAGAGGGGGAACTGGTGAGTGGTGGGGGGAGACCCTTCGGCTGCCTCAAGGGGGGCTGTGGATTTAGGCAACTCCCTGCAATTCTACTAGAGAATAAAGGAGGAAGGCCTTTTGCTCCCACCCCTGAGGGAGGAGGAGACGGCCACAGAAATGGTGCATTAAAAATGACCGCCACCCATAACCAGAAAGCCACTTGAGCCAGAGGTTTGGCCACACCTGGGCCACTTCAGTCTTGTGTGGGCCGAAAGGGTGGATGCTGGCCTTTGAGATGGCAGGGGGTGACCCTCCCTCCCGCCTTCTCCTCCACAGACCCTGGAACTGCAGTCTTGCCCCAAGCCCCTGGTCTTCGTCCTGCACACCTTCCTCTCAGCTAAAGTGACCCGCCTGGGCCTCCTGGCCTAGCCACAGCCACCGCCGCTGCAGCTGCCCCGCATGGTTCCTGGCCTTGGGGAAGGCCCCACCTGCCAGCCTCAGTGCCTTGCCTGGACTTGGAACGGTCCCGTCTCTCCCCTCCTGAAGGGCTCTGGAGAGGTTGCAGCCTTAAGCCCTTTGCCTGGTCAGGGCAGGGCAGGCGGGAGCTATAGAAGAAGAAATTCTCTGGTTGGTTCGTGTGAAGCCATCGCTCTGTTCCACTTGCCAGATGTGCCTTTCGGTGGCGGCTGGGAAGAGAAAGGAAGCTTCCTCCCAGACGAAGCAAAGCGGTGCTTTGGTGCCCGGCTTGCCATGGAGTCCGAATCGTGCCCTGTTGCTGCTGCTGTTGCTATGGGAGGGGGGTCTGGGAGAGGCTGGGGGCTGATGCTGAGCTGCCTGCCGGGTTCCAAATCAGAAGGGCCCCCAAAGTCTGGAGAGAGGCCCTCTCGCTCTGTTCCCCCCTCCAATTCGAGTTTTACTCTGAGAACCTGAAAGAAGCAGCCTCAGCTGAAGAGATTCTTTTCAGCGTCAGAGAAACCAGTGCAGGGAAGCCGAGTAGCTCTCTTGATGCGTCTGCAGCTGGCCATGCAGAGCCCCCCTGCCTTCCTACAAAGGGAGATGCTCTTTGAAGCAGGTCGACCGGCTTCCTTCCCCATTTTGACACTGACCGCTAACACTAGAGTAGCCAAGCCTGCATCACAATTTGTATTACTCATCTTCCTCTGCAGAACCTCCTCCAGCTTGAGTGAATGTATCCGCAATTCCTAAGGGGGCATTTCAAAAAACACTCCGCACCTGCCAATGCAGACTCAGTAAGGAGGCTGCCACTAGCCACAAAATAGGCCCTCCCTTCCCCCCAGGCCCAGAGAGAACAGGGATCTTGCCATGGAGGCCCAGGAGTAGAGCCAGAGGTCGCAGCCTCCTTTGCTGCTGGTGCCTGTGGTCTGGAATGGGTCTTGGCATCAGTTGGAAAGGGAACGGTCCTCTCCTCTGACCTTTGAGCCTCCATCCTTTTAGGTCCCTGGGCAAGTCAGAGAACCTCTTGGCCCAGGGGAAGGAGGGAGGGGGCCAAAGGCTTCCTTCCTGATTCCTTGAAGCACAAGGAGAAGGCTGGCGCTCGGGCCCTTGTCCCGGGTGTCTGGCTGCTCTGTTAGGGCCAGAATTAGGACTTCAGAGAAACCTCAAGGCGATCAAGGATCATTCCTGGCCCTTTTCTGCATGAAAAGCCAATATTTAATGGTGCTAGAGTCACTTTCTGGAGAGAATGCCTTTTCCTAATCACCTTCAGGAAGCAGCTTCCCTTCCCTCCAACTGCCTTTGGATAGAGAGGGCCGAAGGAGTTGCAGTGGATCATTTGCTGCTTGTGTCCACTAGCCAGGCTCCCGTTCAAGGTTGCTCCCAGGGACCCTCCTGCATGCTTCAGAAAAGGGTCCCGGGTCATTTGCTACCGGGATGATGGTGGTATGAATGAATGACATTGAGGGAGCAAATCTGGCTGGCGTTAAGCAGGTTTTCAATACTGCTTTTATATCACAGTGATGAACTTTATTACCAAATTGAGGGAAACATTTAAAAATACAGGTTTGGAAGTGCAGCTTGACCGTCCCCTTCTCACCCTTTTCTACATAGCACTTTTCCGAGCAACACCAGTTCCAGTTTTTCAGCCCAAGGATGTTGCAAGTGGAAACAGGAGCCCGTTGCACTGAGAGCTTCGCCCCTGAATTGATGAGCGTAAAGCTGGAGTGGGGGACGGAGTTCCATCAGTGCAGAATTGGAGGTGGGAGGCAAGAACAGATTTCCGGGTTTTCTTCTTGCCAGTGTCTGGCCAGGGAAAGAGTTTAATTCCTTAATTTAATTCCTGAACCAGGGCGGCCCCTCTCGCCAGGTGGACCCCTTTGTTCCATGACACAACAGTGATTGGCTGTGGTTCCCCACCTGTCAGATGGGGCAAAAACAACCGTTATAGGCCCAAAGTGCCAAAGAGGTCTTGAAATTTTGCACAGAAATCACTACAATCAAGCGTCTGTGTTGATGCTGCGCAAAGCTGTGTGTCTGTTGGTTATGACCTAACGTGGCGCCGTGCAACAGGGAGGTGCCGCCACAATCAAATCTTAAACGTACAACCAGCTTTATTTTTTTAATTCTTCATACGTGGTATTTATACAACGACTTGCTTTTCCAATGTTCTAAATGCGACTTTGGGGGGCCCTGCCCCCCCCCACCCCAAGTCTCTGCTCCGGCCCAGTCGCCCCTCTCCACAGTGAGGGGGGCCGGGGGGGGGCAGGGCGACAATAAAGCGCTGTGACTTTTGGCCTCGGCTGCTGCTTGGCGTCTTTGGGGGGAGCGGGCCGGGCCGGGGGGGGGGGGCGGCGGCTGGGGGCTTCCCTGCTCCCCGCGGGGCCGGACGGGGAGGCTCCTTCCCGCGCAGGGGCGCTGCTGGGAGGCCGGGGGCGGACGCGCGGCGGACTACAGCTCCCATCGGCCCGCGCGCCGGCGAAGAGGCGCGTCGGCCCGCCCCGCGCGTTGCTGTCCCTGCGCCGGCCCTTCAGCGCGCCGAGGCCGGAGCCCCCGTGACGCCGCCGCCGCCGCCGCCGCCGCCGCGGGCAGGGATGCGATGACCACGTCCGCCCTGCAGGTAGGGGGGGGGGGCTTGGGCTCCGGGCCCGCCGGGGGTCGCCAGCCGCGGCCTCTGCCTGCGCACCTCGCGCGGACCAGCTGGGAGGGCCGCTCCTGGATTGCGCGGGGCCCGAGCGCCCCCTCCCGAAGCGGCTCCTCCGGGGCCTCCCCCGGCCCTCGCGGCGCTGCGGCTGCCCTCCTGCCCGCTGAGCCCGGCTGTCTCTCCAGAAGGCCATCGACTTGGTCACCAAAGCCACCGAGGAGGACAAAGCGGGCAGCTACGAGGAAGCGCTGCGCCTGTACCAGCACGCGGTGGAGTACTTCTTGCACGCCATCAAGTGTGAGTCCCCGGGGGGCCCGGGGGGGGGGGGAAGGGCAGGCCCGGGGGGGGGGGGGGGGGGGTTGGCCGGGAAGGGAGGAGTTCCAGGGCCCCGCCCGTCCGGTCCGTCCCGCAGATGACGCGCACAGCGACAAGGCCAAAGAGAGCATCCGGGCAAAGTGCGCCCAGTACCTGGACCGGGCGGAGAAGCTGAAGGACTATTTGCGGAACAAGAGCAAACAGAGCAAGAAGCCGGTCAGGGAGGCCCAGAATGACAGCAAAGGGTAAGGGCCGGAGGGCGGCAACCTGCGGGCTCTGCGCTGCCTGTGCCACAGCCGGCTGGCGGGAGAGGGGCGCTTGCCCTGCTCACGGCCTCTGGCTGTCTTCTCCTGCAGCAGCGACAGCGACAGCGAGGGCGAGAACCCGGAGAAGAAGAAGTTGCAGGAGCAGCTGATGGGTAAGCCTCTGGTCCGCTCTGCCTCGCTCCGCTCTGCCTGTGAGGGAGGGCGTGAGTGCTCAGCCCAGCCCTCTGGGGCAAACCCCTTGGCTGCAGGTGCCATCGTGATGGAGAAGCCCAACGTGCGATGGAGTGACGTAGCTGGCCTGGAGGGGGCCAAGGAGGCCCTGAAGGAAGCTGTCATCCTGCCCATCAAATTCCCTCACCTCTTTACAGGTGAGTCCAAGGGCCCCTCTCGCAGGTGTTCTCGGAGATGTTTTGGGATGAATGAAGCCATCTCGTCTCCTCTCCTTGGCCAGGCAAGCGCACTCCCTGGCGTGGAATCCTCCTCTTCGGCCCCCCAGGAACTGGGAAGTCCTTCCTGGCCAAAGCAGTGGCCACCGAGGCCAGCAACTCCACCTTCTTCTCCATCTCATCTTCAGACCTCATGTCCAAGTGGCTGGGGGAGAGTGAAAAGTAGGTGGGGTGGGCAGGGCTTTCTCTGTGGGATATTGGCCCTTGGAGAAGTGGGACAGGGGTGAAATGAGGCAGCATGGTGGGTCTCCCATGAGGAGTTTGATTTCACTGTTCGGGCCACCTGCATACGGGCCGTCCTGGCCCTCTCCTCACTCTACCTGGCTTCCTCTTTAGGCTAGTGAAGAACCTTTTTGAGTTGGCCAGGCAGCACAAGCCATCCATCATTTTCATCGATGAGGTAGACTCTCTATGTGGCTCCCGCAATGAGAACGAGAGCGAAGCTGCTCGCAGGATCAAAACAGAATTCCTGGTGCAAATGCAGGGTAGGTGATGGGCGCCAGGACAGCAGAGTGCCCGCTGCTCTCGGGCCAGTGGCCAGAGCTGAGCAGTTGGAGCCAGGAGTGCTGGGGGCTGTTCTCCAGTAAGAGTGACATGAGGCACTTGTTTTTTTCTCAGGTGTTGGGAATAATAATGATGGCACTTTGGTCTTGGGCGCCACCAATATTCCCTGGGTACTGGATGCTGCCATTCGGAGAAGGTGGGTGATAGCAGTGCGTGCATAGGTGAGTTTAGCCTGGCAGAAACCAATTTTGTATAAGTAGAAATAGCCGAAATTCAGGTCCATGGATTGTAGTTCTCTGAATAAAAAACTGTTAAACAGGAAAATCTTCCTGCTTACTTCATAAGGCAGTTCCTCAACCTCATGCTGTAGGTATATTGTGTGGCTTTCAAAGTCACTGTTAGATGATGGGTGATTTCTGCCCTGCGTAGGTCTGGCTGAAATGCTATGCTGTGTGCACCGCACCAGGTGCAGCACATAGCTAGCTTCAGCTGGCTTGAAAAATCCTCAGGTGGGAGGGCTGCTGGCAGTGCCCAGGGTGGGGCTTGGAATAAGCATCCTCTTCAGAGACAAGTGTCATCCATGGAGCCCTGAAGGGAGCAGGAACGGAGGTCTGTTTTGTTTACTGATACAAAGAGGCACAAGAAGAAACTGAAGTGAGTGGACATTGGACTGAAGGCTAACCTTCTTACTAACCTCTTGACCAAAGGCTGACACCTTCAAAGACCAAAGGCTGAAACCCCAGAGGAGTGGTGCTACCATCAGCATTCCCTCAGGGGGCAGAGGGCAAGGGGGGTGGGGGGTGCATGGAGGCACAGCCATGCCATGCAACCCAGCTTTGGAGAATGACCCATGCATTCCCTCCCTTGTGCATAGGTTTGAGAAGCGTATTTACATCCCGCTTCCAGAGGAGCTGGCTCGTGCCCAGATGTTTAAGCTATACCTGGGCAACACCCCACACAGCCTGACTGAAGCTGATATTCACGAGCTGGCCCGAAAGACCGATGGCTACTCAGGGGCCGACATAAGCATCATTGTGCGGGATGCCCTAATGCAGCCTGTCCGCAAAGTGCAGTCAGCCACGCACTTTAAAAAGGTGAGACTGGCAGAGTGCGGTGTGTGTCTGTGCGTAACTGTACAATACCCTGATGACTTCTGGTACAAAGCAGAGCACTTTAGCAGAGCAAGGGATGAACTCTGCCCACCTTCCTTCATGCAGCAAGCTTACCCATTGGACACCTGGTTGTTTTACAGCTGTTTCTTTCTGTGGGGAGGATCACTGAACCCGGCAGGTCTTGTTCCCATCGTTCAGTGGCAGCAAGATCGCAAAAGGATTGCTCCCTTTTAGTCTTTGCCATCATCTTGGCTCTCTGCTATTGGAGAGCAGAGGGGGGGCTGATGGTGGGGGCTCATCTGCTGGCCTGTTCCTTTTTCCCACACCTGTGAGTTGGACAACCCTTCTGATCTGCCTACTGCTTGTATCCTTACTGCAGGTTCATGGACCTTCTCGCACCAATCCTGGTGTGCTGGCAGATGACTTGCTGACTCCGTGTTCACCAGGGGATCCTGGGGCCCTTGAGATGACCTGGATGGAGGTGCCTGGAGATAAACTTTTGGAGCCGCTGGTTTGCATGGTGAGCGGTTGTGACAAAATCCATTTTCACCCCTCCTCCTGGCTTAGGCAAAACATCTGCAACAATACACCTGGTGCTTCTGTGTGGAATGTGGGTCCGCAAAGCAGGACTGAGCACACGGCTGAGGGTGTAAAGCATGAAGGGATCCTGCGGAGGTGCTGGTGGCTTGGGGGTTCTGAATGTTCTCTCTCTTTGCAGTCAGATATGTTGCGCTCGCTGGCCACCACCCGCCCCACGGTCAATGCGGAAGACCTCCTCAAGGTGAAGAAGTTCACAGAAGACTTTGGCCAAGAGGGTTAATGCTGTACCTGCGGGGCGCCCCATTGTTAGATGGGAGCAGCCAAGGGCCCATTTTCCTGGCCATGCATAGAAGCGACCAGGAGCTGCTGGAGGACTCTGCCATGCAGAAGCTTTGTTCTCCATCTGTCTGCGCTGGAGCATCTCTGGCTGGGGATGCAAAGGGATCCACTGGGGGTACCAAGGGACAAGAGCAAGCCTGACTTGGTCTGCCATGTCTCTTTTCTGGGTTTTTTCTTTTATTTCTGATGCTTAATTTCTGTTATCAAAAATAAAAGCAGCCCAACTCCCTTCTGCTCCCAGCCATTTCCTCAGCCCTCCCCGCCACCCAGTGAGTCCACTCCTGCTTCTCCAAGGAAGACCAGGGGTTCTCCCAGAGCAGCCTTTCCTTCTCTGTGTCTCACCTCACGTTCACTTGTGCTATTTTGTTGGGTTCTGGTATGTTTTGCTGACATTCAGTTTCCGTCTTCTCCAAACCACTTTTGCTCTCAGAACAATTTCCCCTTCTAGCCTTTGGGGAAGGTCATCAGCCTTTGCTTTGCTCCTGGGTGCATGCTTGCTGTTGGGTCAGTGGGGAAGGGGGGGGGTAGCAGCTGTAACTTCAGACTGCAGGACTCCTTTGCAGCTCTTGCAGTTGCACCTGCCTCCCATATTACTTTACAAAGGAGAGTAAAGGTGGCTTGGCTCCCATTGACGGGACACGGGTGGATTCCCTGTAAGGCTAGGGCAAGTCCCAAGGAAGCTTCTCTCTGCCACCTCTGGCCAAGTAGAGTTGTCTTCTATGAGCCCAGTTGAGCAGGCAGAGGTAGAATGACATGAGCCCACACCCCCGTGCCCAGGCCCATTGTTTTTTCCGGGGTGAATTTGTGCCACAGGGAAGAGGCGCATACCACCCCACCGTTGTTGATATAAGCTTTAGGCCTGCCTCGTACTTAAGAGGGCTGAAGGACTGCTTTCCCACAGCCCAGCCCGCAGGTAGATACGTTTTAAAGTGACAGGTTGTATGGAGAGAGGTGGCTTGCGCTTTGAGGAATAAAATGCTGGAAATGAAGCCTTACAACATTCTTTTTTTCCACCCGAGTTTACACAGAAATTACTCGTAACTACTGCAAGGCAGCAAAGGCTGAGCAGGTGCCTTTGGCAAGCGCCCCGCAGCCTGCCCGAAAGGAGCTGCTCATCGGTTGACCTTGGCCCAATGCAAGCAGGTGAGACTCCCGCTCTCCATCTTGTCCACGTAGAGGATCCCTTTCAGGTGGTCCATCTCGTGCTGAACGATGCGGGCGGCGAAGCCTCTGGCTTGCCACGCGATCTGCTCTCCGGCCTCGTTTAGTCCTGGAGGGGGTGGGGGGGGGGGGGGAGAGAAGCCCCCGGCGGGGCCTGCGTTGGGGTCCCGGGGGCGAGCAGGGCACCTCTTCCCCAGCGGCCGCCTGGCCTCGCCCCCGCCTCACCTGAGACCTCCACGCCCACGTGCCGGGCCACCACGGCCGAGAAGCCGGGCAGGCTGGCGCAGCCCTCGCTGAAGTGGCGGGTGCGGCTGTCCAGCACCCGCACGGCCGGGTTGACGAAGACGCGCAGCGGGAAGGGGGCGACCTCGAGGGCGCGCAGCTTTTCTGGCAGCGGCGGCCCGCGGAACTCGGCCACGAAGACCTGCAGCGGGACACCCAGCTGGGGCGCGCTCAGCCCCACGCAGCCCTCCCGCCGCATCACCGCCACCAGCCGCGCGATCAGCCGCTGCACCTCCGCGCTGCCCACCCGCTCCGGCTCCACCGGGGCCGCCACCCCGCGCAGCGCCGGGTCGCCAACCAGGCAGACGCGCTGGAAGGGCGGCTCGCACGGGCCCAGTAGCCGTCGCCGCAGCCGCTGCCAGGCGCCGGGCTCCCCCCAGGGCCGCCCCGAGAAGGCGAGGCCGCGCGGCCGGCCCGGGCCCGGCCCCGCCCGGAGGACGCCCCGCAGCCCGCGACTGCAGCTCCGCGCCGCCATCGGAGGCCTCTCCTTCTGACCCGGAAGGGCTCCTTCCACGACGCGGGGAGGGGGGGGGCTGAGCGCACCGGTCGCGCAAGCGCAGACGTACTCGCAGGAGGCGCGGAAGCCCCTCCCCCGGAAGCCCCGCCTCCCGCCCACAATCAAAACACCGGGGGACAAAGCAAGGCCCGCGCTTTATTCTCCCGGTTCTCCTCTTGCAGCTGCGCGCGCACCCCCCCCCCCCCCCCGGTTTCCCTTCCTGCTTGGCAAAGGCGGCCGCCAGAGCCAGCAACCGGGCCCTTGCCTGGCCTGTGGGGGCCAAGGCTCCATTAGCAGATGAGCCCCCAACCCTCCAGCAGCTATGCTGTGGCAGAGACGCCACTGGGCGGCCGGGCGGCCTCAGGAAGGAGGCTCTTCTCTGCAGCTGAAGAAACAGAGACGGCCTGGCTAGGATCTGCTTCCTCCTGCCCCAAGTCCAGGGGAAGTTCTAGGGCCAGCCCCTTCTCCGTCAGCGGGAGAGCGGTCTCTTTCTTGGGAAGGACTGAGCCCAGGAGCTCCTGGATCGCCTCCTCATCTACACAGGCGAGACCTCCATATTTATGCACCCGGGCAGCAGGAACACCTAGCAGGACAGGAAACAAACACAAAATTGGGAAGCTAGACCCTTCCATCAGTCCTAAATCCCAGAGAAGGTTCCTGTCTATGCTTTCCAAGCCTGTGATCCCTCCTTCCCTCCCTGGCACCTGGCAGGCCCATTTTCCCAGAGCTTCTTTTTCTTAAAGGCAATTAGACATTCTTGATGCTCAAAGTAAACACAAAGCAAGTCCAGTAGCCTTTCATAAAAAGCACCCTTGGGACAACCATGGCCTGGATGATTGACAATCTCAATAGACAAGGGGCCAGGCCTAGCTCCAAAGAGCAATAAAGTTGGCTCCACTTCTACCAGTTCCTCCTGCAAGGAAGTCAAGGTAACTACCCAGAATCTGTGCAATCTGGGCTAGAGGGAAGAGGAGCTGGAGACAGCGGTTGAGGTATGGCACCAAATCTTCCAGGAAGGCTGTGCAGAACTGAACAAACAGCTCTTGCTCTTGACTGCTGAATGCTGCCGCCTCAGCCCGATGAAAAGCCAGAATGATCTTTACACCCTGGTGAGAGAAAAGACTCATTAGAAGCCTTTGGTTTATAAATTCAGAGCAACTGGATGAAAATTAGCCACTAAAAACATCTTATGAATTATCCAACCAGGCAGATATAATATCACTCCCCACATATGACACAATTAGACAGAATCCACCAGCCACCAAGAGCCTGTGAGAGATTTAAGAAGCTCAGCTTAAAATGGGAAGAATGCATTCAACCTTCTGGAATAGCCATTCAAATAATTGATCTCATCACTGAGAAACACAGAATACGTTTTCCCAGTCTAAGATAGAGAGCAGTACCTGGCTGAGTACGTTCTCCAGGAGAGCTGCCACAACTGGGGCCAGAGCGACAGGACAGCAGAGACGCAAATCATTGAAGGCCATCAGGATGTTGTTGAGTAAATGGGCAAGGGGGGGAAAGTCTAGTAGCACCAGAGGGGGCTGCAAGGTGCCTGACTGGGCAGAAGGCATTGGCACAGAGATGGCACTGCCCAGGAGAGCTGGTGCAGAGATCAATGTGTAGGAATTCATCTCTTCTTGGAACTGGTCTGTGGCCTCCTGCATAGCTTTCTTGAAGGCAAGGAGCACCACATGCTGAAAAATGGGAACAAGTTGGCCTCGGAAGTCTGCCCCTACCCGACTGAAGGACAGGCCAAAATACATGCACTGGCCCAGCAAAGAGTCAAGGCGATTGCCCACGCCACGCTGTAAGTCTTGCTCAAGAACCAGCAGAAACTGGGATACTTTCTGCAGCACCCACCCGTGGAAGATGGCACTCTCATTGAAGGTGTCCTTCCCCAAGGGCAGAACCAGCGGCTCTTCATCTGCAAATATGGCACGATACTGTGTGACAATGTCAAAGAGATGCACGCGGCAGGCCTCTATTGTTTTTGTGATGTGCACATAGGGGTCATCATCAGAAACAGCCACAAGGATGGAGCGCAGCCAGAAGTCTCTTGCTTGCAAGAACGTGATGCGCAGTTCAGCCTCTGTGAACACATCCATGCAGCGCAGGTAGCCAATGACACGCAAACAAGCAGGCAGCTGGATGTTGGTACGTAACTGCTGGATCAGTTGAGTAAGCATGAGCTGTGTGGACTGACGCACCTCGGCCACTATGCCCTGGGAAGGAGAGAAAAGCTGTTCTTAGTGGGGCAGAAAATAGGCTCTGAAAATAGATTCCCAAGACCATGCAAGAGGCATACCCCAGTTCTAATTCTGGACCCTACATGGCTCTTTGGGCACAGTGCAGTAATACTGCCATAGACGTGCTCTGGCAATATTAGTGCCAGCCAGCCTGAAATGTCTACTCTGAGATAGGGTTGATTATGGGATGCTTGAGCAACTGCATATACACAGCTGTCATGTAACAAAAGGCCCTTGGTCCTAAATCACCCCAAATTTCTGAGTATGAAAGTAACCAGCATTTTACAAATCAAAAGAAAAGCTGTGGAAGAACTTTTGCTTCGCCTTCTTGCTCCTTCCCTCCCAGTTGGAGTTCTGCTTCACCACTAAGGCCTCTCCTGCTGAAGAGGAGAACGAAGCCTTTGCCCCAAAGCCCTCGGGTCAAGTTCACAGCGAGCAGAGCCTGGGAGTTCCAAGCATTTCCCGGTCGCGACCGTACCTGGACGACAGGGATGCCGGCGTGCTTCTTCTCGAGGCGGCGGACGTAGGAGATGAGCTCCAGCGCCTCCTCGTAGTAGCTGTTGCGGACACAGGTGTCCATCAGCTGCGGGATCTCCAGCACCTCCAGGATCTCCGTGTGGCGGTTCAGCGTCACGTTGTTCATCCGGCGGTTCTGCGCGATCTGCTCCGCGTGGCGCATGAAGCCCCTGCGGGAGAAGGCGGCGAGTCAGCGGACGGGCCTGACCGGCGCCTCCCGCCTCCCTCCGGCCGGGACGGGTCGGCTCACCGGCAGGCCTCGGCGAAGGGCGGCAGGCGGTCCAGCAGGCGGCCCAGGCCTTGCTCAATGCCGCCGAAGCCGCGGCGGGTCTCGGCGGTGCACTCGGCCGAGCGGATGAAGGTCTTGTAGTGCGCGAAGGCCAAGGCCCGCGTCTGCGCCCCCAGCTGCGCCCGCTCCTCCGCCAGCCGTCCGGGCTCCCGCCGCAGCGCCTCCAGCCCCAGCCCCGACAGCGCCGCCAGGTAGGCCGGCAGCTCCGCGTCCCCCGCTGGCACCGCTGAGGGTGCCCTGCGGAACAGCCAGGCCAGCAGGCTCGCCTCCTCCACGTCCGCTGCGCTGCCCGAGGCCACCGCTTCTGAAGCCGCCATCGCGGAGTCTACGTGGACCAGGAAGTGATCGCTATGGCAACCGGGGCGCCAGGGCCCTTCCGTCGGCACTTCTGCTTTCTGTCCTGGCCGCTCTATCCCGACGTTCTCTGGCACTCTATAGTCGATGAAGCAAGCGTGGATTGGCTGTTCCTGCAGTGAAGCAACTTCCGGCTCCGGGACACGCTTCCGGGACCCTTCAGGCTTGCGGGCCACGCGGTGCTCGGAGGGGCGATGCGGCCACTGACGGAGGAGGAGACCCGCGTCCTCTTCGAGAAGCTTGCCCGCTAGTAGGTGCCCGTGCCGGTGCCCGCGGAAGGTGGAGCCGGCGGCTGGGCTGGGGGAGGCCGGGCGGGGAGGGCTTGGCAGAGGCTCCGAGGGGGGTGCGGCGGGCTGCTTCGGCCGACTCCGTCTCTTCCCTTCGCAGCGTCGGCGAGAACATCCAGCTGCTGGTGGACCGGCCGGACGGCACCTACTGCTTCCGCCTGCACAAGGACCGCGTCTTCTACCTCAGGTCGGCGGGGCCCGCGAGGCAAAGGAGAGGAGGGCGGGCGGGCAGGCGGCTCCGCCTTGTGTGTCACCGCCGACAACCCGGGCTGGAAGGGAAGGCTTTGGGGCAACGATATCAGCGGTTCCTCCAGCACGGAAAGGTTGAGGAGCTGATGTCCAGAGGGCCCAAAGGAACAGTGGCTGGCTGGCCCTCCACTTGCGCGGTGCACCGGTTTTGAGATTGGCCCGCTGAAACCGGGTCCTGCCTCTCCTCCGTGTTGATTTCCAGCGAGAGACTGCTGAAACTAGCGACAAACATTCCACGGGACCACCTGGTGTCGCTGGGCTCCTGTTTTGGAAAATTCACCAAGACCCAGAAATTCCGGCTCCATATCACTGCCCTGGATTACCTCGCCCCTTATGCCAAGGTAAAGGTGGGCTGATGCTGACTTTGTTTCAGAAGCATTTCTCTGTCCCAAAGCAGGAGGCCTGAAGGATGCGAGAGAGCATTTTTGTTGTGCTCCAAAATGAAAAAGGGAAAGGGCCAAAATGTCAACTGGCTTGCCTTGGGACAGTAACATTTTTACTGCAGTGATCAGTCTAAGAGCAGTGAGGCCTGGAAGTGAACCAGTCATAACTGTTTCATTCAGTGCAGGAGGCTTGAAGAGGTCATTTTATCATGCAAGGAACCACTTCTTGAGGCTTTAGAGTTCAGTGGGTCGTTCTGTTTCTCTCCTGCAGTACAAAGTCTGGGTGAAGCCTGGGGCAGAGCAGTCGTTCCTTTATGGGAACCACCTCTTGAAATCTGGTCTGGGGCGCATCACTGAGAGCACTGCTCAGTACCAAGGAGTGGTGGTGTATTCTATGGCTGATGTTCCTCTGGTGAGTTGTGCAGGTGTTTGGATTTGGGTGGGTCCTGATACAGAGAAGAGTGGCATCGCTCACGTCACTGGTTTTGTTTCATGCAGGGATTTGGGGTGGCAGCCAAAACCACCCAGGAGTGTCGAAAAGTGGATCCCATGGCAATTGTAGTATTTCATCAAGCAGATATAGGCGAGTACATACGACACGAGAAGACACTGACTTAATAAACAGGGCTGAATTCCTCCCACCCTTAAAAACCACTGTGGTTTGGATTATTTGAGCCCCTTTTTGTGTAACTTGGAAGGACACGTGACCAGTACTGGGGCTTGCTAGTTGGACAACTTGTAAAATTTTGGGATGAAGCTACAATTCCTAGTTTATTTGTTATTTACAATGTTGTGCTCATGTTGAGCTCTGGGAGCTGATTACTTTTAGCAGAGTGAATGCACTCGTTTCCTTTTACATTATTAGTTGGGCAGTTATAGGCATTTCCTAGAAGGTTGCATCTCAAGGCAAAGAAAATTGTGCATACACCAATAAAAGATGTCCCTGTTCTATCTGGATTATATAAGTTGTCTCAACTCTCTTGTAGTATAGTGTATTTTTAAATTTCAGTTAATATTTATTTTAATGTAGGCTGGTTTTGTTCTTAGTCAATCAGTTCACCTAAAGAAAACTTTTTGGATTTATTATCCTATTAACAAATTTCAGCCTTGAAAAGGCTACAAATAACTCACTCCTTGGCTTTGTAGCTGAAGGTGGGGCCCACCTGCTTTGGGGCTTGGTGTTGCATCCTTCTGAAACTTCAGCATTTGGGCTTGTTGCTCGGCTGCATAGCAAAGAGGCTCTTGAGGAAATAGAGCTGAAAGATGCCAGAGACCACAATGGCAACACTCTGAGCTGCTGACCACCAGTTCATGTAGGTATAGTTGGACTGGAGAAGGTTGAAGTCTGTCCTTGACCTCATTCGAGCAAAGTTGTAGTAATACCGCATGTGGAAGACATTGGCCATCAGCTTGGTAGTGCTCTTCTATTTTGGATAAGAAGAAAAAAGGTTCAGATTCAGTTCCTGGCACAAATCTGCTTCCTTTAGAGGAAACGGACATCTCCCCTTTCCCCTGTGTTATGCTATCTCTTCTAAGCTGATGTACAAAGGAAGCTCTGACCCAAACACACCAGAAACCCAGATGCCTGAGAAAAAGTTTGGAATACCCCACAATGGATTTTCTAGATAGCTAAGGAAGGTTATTACCTGCTACTTTTATTTCAGGCACTTAAACTAGTTACCTCAATTGCTTCCAGAGTGTCATTGAGTTCCGTCCTCTGGCGCTCAGTTCCTAGATCAAAGCCTTCATAGAAGACCCCGAAGTTGAGATACACTTGCACAGTTCCAAAATGGTTGTATCGATTACTCAGGCACAGCTGGTAGAAGCCTGTAAGGGAGAATTAATCAAGCCTCAAGGACATTTCCTGTGATGCTCCTGCCCTCAGCTATGTTGGGTAGGTGATGTATAATAAATGGAGTACCTACAAGGACAGGAGAAGGAAAGCTGTATCCATGGTTAATTCTGCTTTCCCTTTCAAACAGAAGGCTTTCCTAGCAATTTTCTAGTTTCAAGCACAAAAATACTGAAAAATTGGGTGGTGGGGTGAGGTTGGAATTGGA
Organism: Laticauda colubrina; assembly: GCA_015471245.1. Classification (NCBI taxonomy): domain Eukaryota; kingdom Metazoa; phylum Chordata; class Lepidosauria; order Squamata; family Elapidae; genus Laticauda; species Laticauda colubrina. The sequence goes on along the minus strand of BLBF01000045.1, from coordinate 486,923 downwards.
TTTGGTGTTCAGCTCTCAGAATTGAGAAAAGGTTATATGAACTAGGATTTCTGCACTTAAAAAAGCTATAGAGTGGACCCAAATGAGGCTCAAATAGTATGTTGGAGCCATCAAGCGGAGGGTAGTTTAAGGGAAGAATCTGCAATAGGAGATCCAGATAGGTCTTTTTGGAAGAGGTCTGGCAGATGCCATTCCACCAGCCTCTGCTTCCTGGCATTTTAGAAACAGGCTTCAATGTACTTGGGGGTGTGTGTGGGGAGATGAATTAGGCTCCCTAAACCATGACTAGTGAGCCCAAATGTTGTCTTCATAGATGTCATGCTGAAACAAGCACAGGGTGGCCTGTCTGTGCCATGTAGCACCACAAAAAAGTGACTCATTTAAGAAGCCACCTAGATGGAGCTTTGCAGAGCCAACAATGGGGCACCTGACTCCTGAGCCAGGAAGTTGATCTGTCCCCGAACATCCTGGGAAGTGCTGAGGTGGAAGCCACTGGGATCATTCACAGTTGCCAGGATGTGCCTGTCGTGGCCAAGGCCTAAAATCTTCTGTACCTGGAAGCAAAAGAGACCCAAGTAAAACCATGAAGGACATGGGGCAATGACCCTGGTATGCCCAGATGCCGGTGTATTCCAGTTGCCTTGCATTCTTAGATCACAGTTCCCCTGCAGGCCCTCTTGCCTGCAAAAAGATCCCTGGGGGAGGGAGGGACAGGCACAACTTGTATGGCAGGGGAAAGAGCACCTCCCGTCCCCCTCACAGGCACATTTTCCAAGCAGCATGGAAGCTCAGGGGTGCTGGGAACAGATGAAGGGATTCCTTGTGTAGGCAGTTTGGGCTGGAGAGGCGTTATTGAGATCCAGGCGTCTGAACCTGCATCTCCCTGGCTTCTGCTTTGGCAGGTCTGCTCCACCTGCTTCCAGGGATATGTTGACAGGGATCTCAACAGGATTCCCTGCCCCCTCCCTCTGCTTTGCCTGGGGAAGAAGTCGGGTGTACAAGGGACCCTCCCCCCAGGGTGGCTAGGTCTGTGGGATTCACTAGGGGGGAAGAGATGCTGGCCAGAATCCTGTTGGAATAATTGAGCTTTTCTGCTGTTCACAATGGAGGATTCTTCCTGTTCCACCCAACTCACAGGTCAATGGGCAGGGGGGCTTCCCCTTTGCCTCCCCCCCCCCCCATCACCCACCTCATAGCTGAAGAAGAAGGAGCCATTTTGGTATGCAAACTGCCAGAGGCATTCGATACCACCTGCAGATATGACAACGGCAAAGTCATACTGGTCCCTCTTGGGGGGGGAGAAGCTGCTTGTGGGGCCCCTCTGGCTGCTTCCACTCTTGGCAGTGGGCGAGTTGCAGCCCCTGAAGCAAACCCAGGAGCCCCACCATCTGGAACAGGGCAAGCATGTTGTCAAATGGATGCCAGCTGGCCGTGGAAGAACTCTACCTCGCAGCTGGCTGAGCTAATCATTAACTGAGCTGCTCCTGCCCAACACTTGGCTGCCCTGTGCCTGCCAGCTCAGGCGAGCAACCCGGGGCGGGGCGAAAGGGTCCCCTTGGGAAGCTGTGCAGCTGCCAGAGTAAAAAGGCCTTCCTTCTAAGGGTTGCCATGTCCAGAGGGGAGAGGCACCATTGGCTCCAGTCCTAGGCCAAGTCTCCCTTTCGCTCCAAAACAGCAAAAATGTAACATTTTGTCCTGGTGCCGTATTTTATAGATGCTGGCATATTCTACATAACGTTTTGATTTTATTCCCTTGCTTTGATCATGTTGGTCTGCAGTTGTTTCTTTTATGATGCTTAATTTGCTGTTGACTGATGTCCTGATTGCTGTAAAACAAGCTGCCCTTATACTGCAAATTACACTATTTTATTTTATTAAAGGTACAGCAACAGCTAACTCAATGCATTCAAGGCACAGTCTGCCCTCAAATTCAGTTTAGTCCCAGTTTCTTCATTGTTCTCCAGCGGTCCTTGATCATCACAGATGTTCGATCCTTAAAAGGATAATTTTGAGAAATAGTTTTCCAGTTTCCCTCCCCGAATTTCTCCACGCCTTCCTTGATCCATGCAGACTCCTCTAAAGTCCACTGCAAAAGAAACAATGGGAACCCTCATGAATAAGCAAGATTGGCAAACCTCATTTGCAGCTTCATCCTGCTGAATTAATAAAAATATAGAAAATGAAAAAAAAAGATTCCTGGGAACTCCATGTACTCATAACAGTTTTAACTTTATATTGGCCAAAACAAAACCTTAGTCTATGTGGAGAGGATATTAGCTTTGCCAATTCTGCGAGAGGCTGAAAAAGCTTGAAACTGCAGCGGCCACAGCAGAGAAGTCCCTCAGCAGCCATGTCCCACATTCCTGCCCTATCAATGGCAATAATTATCTAAATTTTCCAATTACTTTTGCAGAGAAGAAATGAGCAATTGCTTTTGTTCAGAAGTCTCTGCTTGGGTTAGGTTACATTTACCTTCTTCTTAGTCCCAGAAATGTCTGTGGCAACTGACCACTCTGATTCTGAAAGGAAAAAGGGGAGGGGGAGGAAGTACTCACATAGGTTGGCAAGCATAAGTATTGCAAAGAATTTTTCCCCTTTTCAACATATGCAGCTACAGTGTTTCTGCATTGTGATGTGCCAGGACAACAAAACATTGCATCAGAAACTCAAGCAGAGAGGGTAAACATTCCCTTCAGGTTTACTGGCAGAGTTTAGAGCAGTGATGCACTCACGCTGGTCCATGAAGATCTCATCCTCATCGCTCCAGGATTCCTTCTCTTGCAGAACAGAAAAAGGAGTTTGCTTGGCCTTCCTAAAGCAGAAGACAGCCCCATTACAGGTGAGCCCCTCCTGGGTTCTGACAGCAGCAGGAACATTCAGCCACAGTAGTGCACACCAGCAAACGCCAAGGAAGAATGGTGACTCAGTGCAAATACTTCCAAGGCTGCAGCTCTGCACCCTCTCCTAACAGAGACCCAAAGGGAATCATCAACCCATACCTGGAACCTGGGGGCAGCATACTTGGGGGGATCTCTTCGCACTCTGACGACTGGACCTCCAAAGTCACAAGTGGCTTTGCAATAAACTTCCTGGCAGGGGAATGCATGCAACACAGCATGTTGCTTATAGAGGGATGGTATCTGATCTTCTCCAAGCTGAGGTCAGTTTGGATAGCGATGTTTCCCATCTTCTGGCGCTTGGCTCTGGGGGAGCCAGAAGGCAAGAGTGGCCCAGA
>BLBF01000045.1:423024-483678 GCA_015471245.1 Laticauda colubrina | reverse complement strand
TGTTATTTCTAGCATTATGTGACCATTGCAGAAACAATCAAATGAAACTCATTAAGACCGAACTGACCTTAAAAGCAACACTCACCACTAAGAGAAATGGCTCAGAATCATCCAAGTAAGATTTAAAGACGAGAAAAATCCGCTGCTGGAAAACTTTGCAGGACAAATTACAGATGGCTGGATGAGAAGGGTTCTTCTTTTGGATGATGTGATTCAAAATTACAGACATTTGCTAGCCAGGAAAAGAAGCAAAGATCAGGATCTCTGAAAAGGGCTAGAAGGGGGAGCTGATTGTGAATCAGATGCAATGCGCAATGCTCAGAAACAACCACAGACACATATGGCAGCCAAGTGTCTGATCTCCCTTGCCCCTTCACAGGAGATAGGGGATCCTTTCCCAGGGACCCTGGAAAGCCACTGGCTTTGTGAGGAAAGGATGCGTCACCGGGACATATCAAAAATTTCACCTTACAGTTTGGATCCTGTGACATGTGTTCCCTTAAGATTTTGCTGGCATGTTCATATTCTTTGTTCTGAATACAGGTGATAACTGCCTGAAGCAAAAAATAAAAATAAAAATGCAAGCACACCTTTTGCTGCTTTCTAAATAAAGTGTTCGCTGGAAAGGTTTTACCTGACCGCCAGCTAAACCTCTCTCCAATTCCAAACCCCATGATGGAAACCAAATGGAGATTGGGCCCATGGTAGCTGCCCTGCTTCCATTTTAGGAATCTTGCTCTGAACATCCAAGGCCGGCTCTCTTGTGTTTTCACAACTTGATTTTCATCATCTGAGAGCATCCGGCCTTCCTATTTTTTTCTCAAAGTGACAAGAGTTTTGTGGCTATTAAATCTATACAACGCAAGTGAGTGACATTTGTAAATATAAGTTAACAGACAGTTTTTAACCGGAAAAAAGAGAAAGGAAAAATTGTTTTTTTAGCAGGGTGCTATATTACTTCTAGAACAAATCCCCAAGCGTGCCCCCTCCTTCTGCTTCAAAAGAGTGACCATCTCCACTGAAATTAGTGTCAACAGGAAATGAAAGAGTCATCCTTACAGCCTCTTTTATTCTTCTCTTTAATTCCTCTATTATTTCCCCACTGATGTGGCATTCCTCTCCGAGCTTCTCCAGAAGGACAAGCACATTTTCAAGAGGTGTGAGCTCAGTTTCTGAGTCAATGGGCCAATCTAAAGTTAAAAAAAAAAAAAAAAGGCTTGTTACTTTTAAACTATGATAGCTCAGTGCACATTCATATGCCCGCCCATACACTTGGATTAAAGAGAATTTTCCTTTAGAAGTACAGATGCATTCTTCAATTACTGCATGAATATTGGTAGAATAGCCATTTTTAAAGCAGTACAACATATGATCCTGCAATTGAAAGGGATCACTGAATCCACCACAATTAATCTGCTCAATGCAGAAAGTCATGAGAAGGGGCTGTTCAGTTTCAGCTGGGCATGGCTCCATATAGGAAGGAACTCACTAGCTCCTTCAGACACAGGTTCTAATGTTAAGCAATTCTTATTATTACAGAGACTTTGTTTAAAATGTTTACATAGCCGCCCACCTTATTACAAACTCTAAACAGCTCCAATCAAAAATCAGATTTTCCTTGCCCCTCGTCAATGTAAGAAATAAATAAATTCAAAAATAAAATGGTGTATAAAATGCTTAAAGGTTTCTCAAATGAGGGTTGGACTAGATGACCTGCAGTGTCCCTTCCAATTCTGTTAATCTGTTATTAAATGAAATGTATCTCCCTGTATCTGCATGCTTTGCTTTTATACTTTTGACATGCTCCATTGTAAAGCTTTTTTATATTTTTATGTTATGTATCATATGCCTTTTATATTATGTTTTTTTGTGGGGGGGTTGTTATAAAATAGTAGTATAAGATGAAACTGTAAAATTGCATCTTCAGAAGTTAGAAAGAGGCCCTGATGAGGGATGCTACATTCCTTAATGCTGAGGAAAGATGCCATATAGGCAGCCAAATCATTCTCCCTGGAGACATCCTAGGAGTAGAAGCAACACCTGAGGGCATATCCAATGAGTCTGAACTTGGGAGGGAATGAGTGTCAAGAAGGAGGGAACTTGGGTGAGGAGATGAGACTGCATAAAAAGTATGTTTTGGAATTTAGTGTGGCTTTTGATTTGAACCTGCTTGTTGAGGTTCTGAAGACCTCACTGGCACTTTGCAAACCTGTTATTTCTTTTCAATAAATCCTTTGCTTTTAACGATCCAATTTTTTTGTTGGCTTTTAGTTATTTCCAACATCAAAACAAATTTGCCCCCTTTTTGAGGGATCCTTGATGTCCTCTGAGTTTGATTGTTGCAGACATTAAATTCCCAAACTAGGTAATATCATCAGAGCTATTAATTAGCACTGCAAAAGAACCAAGCTGGGCCAAGGGCCCCTGATTTCTATCCTTACCCAAACACGTTCTCCTTTATCTGAGACCTCTTTAACACGAGGGTGAAATCTACTTTTCTCTCCACTTAATAAAATTAGCCCATGTCTTGGATTCTAGATCTTTGCTCTCCCATCTTCTCATCTTGGACAAAACACTGACAGGTTTTTCAGCCTCTCTTCGTAAGGATACGTTTCTACTCCCTGCTTCGACCCCTTTTTAAAAGAAAACGCGCCTCCGACGGGCGGGAACCGGGCACAGAGGGGCTGCGCCTCCGCTCACCTTCCTCCAGCCTGGACAGGATCTGGATAATCCGCAGCTGGATCCGGAGCGGCTCCTCCAGGGCCACCGGCCGCGCCAGGACGGCTGGGGAACAAGGCAGAGCCGGTCAAGCGGTCCCGCAGGAAGGCCCCGGAGCCCGCCTGCATGTCTGTGCGGGAGCCCCGCGGCTGACCCCTCGCCGCCGGCCTCCCCCGCGACGGGCCTACCGGTGAGGACGTCGCGCAGCTCCCGAAAGTCCCGGCTGTTCCCGGCCCGGAAAGCCCGCAAGGCCTGGTGGGCGTAGAAGAGGACGGCCCAGCGGTTCGCCTCCGCCTCCAGCTCCATCCTGCGCGCCTCCGCCGCCTCCTCGGCCGCCGCGGCCATTCCAGCCCAAGTGAGGCCACCCGCGCGCCGGAAGGCCGGCCGGAAGCTCTCTTCCTCCCGCCTCGGGAGCGGCCCTCCCAGAGTGCTTCGCGAGGTCTCTGGGGCGCAAGCGCACTGAGCGCCTAAGGCCGCCCCGCCCGGGCGCGGCCCCTCGAGGGCGCCGGGACTTTGATGGGGCGGCCGCTTCCCTGCGCCCGGTTCCCCTCTCGGGTCAGGGCAGGGCCAGGGTGCTGCCGCGAGTCGCCGGGCTCCCCCTGCCCGGGAAGCCGGGGGACGTTGCCTAAGGACCGGCTGGCCTGAGCGCGAGGCCTCTCTGGGCCGGGCTTCGGCCTGGGCCCCTCCGGCAGCCGAGCGGGACTCAGCGGGGTTGTGCGGCCTCTTTGGGGGTGGTTGGCGATTGGCAGCGCCTCCCGGGACTCTGAGCGGCTCCCGGGGGCCCTTCAGGGTCAAGGGGGCGGCGGCGGCGGCTTGCGCCGTTGGGGGTCTCTGGAGTGCTGGGGGCGGGGCCGGCTGTTGCCGCTGGGCGGAGCTTTGCCTGCGCCCCCCCCACCCCCCACCCCCCCCACCCCCGCTCGGCCTTCCGCCTCGGAGGGGCCGCATCGCCCGGAGGGCGTCCGAGAGCGACTGGCAGCGAGAGCGACTTTGCAGGGCGCAGCGCCCGGACCTGGCACGAGGGGCAGCCAAGCGTGCTTTTCTCCGTTCGCCTTGCCAGGGCGCAGGAACAAAATTGCGGCCCTTCCGGCTGCACAGGATCGGTGGTTCCAAAAGATCGTGCAGGCTGGCGACGTTCCCCGGGCGCAGGGAAAGGCTCCCTCCACAGCTGGGAAAGCATTGTTACCAACTTCTGATGGGACCAGCATTGCTGCTCCGCTCTTGGAGGGGATGTGGAAGCAAAAGGAAACTTTCCAAGGGCTCTTCCAAGTGGCAGCTAGTTGGGCTCGGGAAGGCTGGGTCCCTGCTGGTTGACCACTTGGGATGCCGTGCCAGGGAGCCTTTCAGCCCTGTGGCCTGCCAGGACTGCCATTTGGTGCCCATGTCTTCCGCTTCATCACATTTGGGAGCAGAATAGGCACAGGGAAGGAGCTTGGGATGCCCCAGGTCAGCGGGCAAAGCTTTTGGGACTCCAGGAGAGGAAGCAATCCTCTGCAACTGGATGTGCCACAGGAACCATCAAGTGGGCTGAAACAAATGGCTGCTGCTCTGTGTTCTAAAAGGAGGTATGGAGGGTCAACCTCTGGTGTGTTCCTGCTGCTCACCTGGCACCCACCTCACCTGCAGCAGAGACTGCTTCTTCCTGGGCTATACAGGGTGGAGTGGGGGCAGAGGTGTTTTCACACAAACATAACTTAGTAGAAGCAGATCCCAGAGGAGGAGGGCAGCAGCCCTGGGTTTTGCGCTTTGGAGTGGACAGAGTTGCGGGGGGGGGGGGGGGGCTGAACAGCCACCCCCTGCATAGCTACAGACCTGACCACAGCATGGGGAACTTTTGTGGTGCACTAATAAAAGCATTTGCTGTTCTTCCTACAAAATCTGCCTATATGTAGCTATCAGGGAAACATCTCTTCAAAGCAAAGGACTCCATGTTCCCCTTCCCCAAAAGGGATGTTCTGCGGTTGGAGTGCAAGTCATGTCCATGTGATAAAACTAGTTTCACAAACCTGTTCCTGTGCCCAAGGTGAACCAGTTGTGTTTCTGAAGGATTTCACCATTTTAAAATGGAAACTGCATGCTGCCAATGTCTTTTCAATTATCTGTAATGCTAAATCATTGGGAGCTAATTGATGGTTGTGATGGTTTTCCTTTTGGCAGCAGCTTCTTTTCCAGATAAGGGCTGCACAGACGGAGGGGCAGTTTTCTTTCATGTTATAGTCTTGGGAATATTGATAGTATCAGGATGGTAAGCAAGTAAAATCATATAATGATACACTCCACCCACAGAAAGCTTGCCCATCTTATTCTGATCTGATATATACAAATCACATAAGACTTTTAGAAAGACTTCAAGACCAGGTTTAATCTGCTTTTTTCCCCTCCCTCCTTCCCACTCTGGAAATGCTTCTCTCGGTGGCCACAGGCTAAGAGGGGCAGGATGTGGCTCATCTTGTCGAATTCAGCCTTCCACTTGGGTCCTGCTTCCCGATTCACCCTCCTTCCTGGCCACGCATTCTGCTGCTATCCCAGCCTGCCCTTGCCAATACTGACAGGACTGACTTTAGGCTTAGCTCCGAGTCGACTCGTGGATCCTCCGTGGGATGCCCAACCCTTTTTTTATCCTGGGCTTATCTGGTGGGGGGCTGGATGCTCGCTGTACTGTCAGCTTAGTTCCCCTTGTCATCTTGCCTATTTCAGGCTGGGATTTGCCAGCAACAGTCCCAGGCCAAGCACAACAAAATTTTGGAAAGATCTCCAAGGACTTCAGATCACCTTCCTAAAACTCCACGTCGGGCATCCTTCACTATTGTTAGCTCTTCGATCTAGGCCAGATGAAGAAGCAGACCTGCTGGGGATTCTCCATAGAATAATACAGTCCAATAATTGGTACATAATTGAAAATTGCATTTGTGTTTTTAAATTTTATTAAAACTTCAATATATTAAACTGAAGGAGGGCAATTAGGGGCAAGCCCCTATCAGATGTCAGTATTCCTCCATTGTTTACACTTTCAGCAGAAGGAACTTACTGCTTGGTAGGGGCTGTGTTTCTCCTGCACATCCACCACCACCACCACCACCACCTTTGTATTCAGTGGCTATTCAGGGAAAGGAAATGGGAGTTAATTTGTTCAGTGTCTCCTGGGCATAGAGGAAACTCCCTCAGTCACTCACTGCAGGAGGAGGAGGAAATGCCAGGAAACCATTCAGAGGAGGGCAAGCAGAAAATTAAGGGAAAGTGAGCAAAGGCACTTTCATGCCATTTAGGAAAAAGGATAGCATTTTAAAAAAGGAAGTTGATTTTTTCACCTTTCACCTATAAGTACCAGATGCTGAGTTTACACTGTGGGGGTTATCGCAGGCAGCTCAACTCTGGTCAAAGTTAATATTTCCATTAAATGTATATAGCTTATGAGTAATTTTTAACAGGATGATAAATTGTTTATGACAGTTTTAACAATATTGTAGAACTTGCATTTTAAAGGGAAGAATGTAGAAAAGATGCATGATTTTATGATCACAGTGACAATTTCCCTTGTGTTTGAGAAAAATGTTCTCCATATTACAACATGAAGACCTCACTGCCTGTCAGCCTTCAAGTAGTTTTCTTGACATCTTTTGCTGCTTGATTCTTGTTGGCTGCCACAGGAATGAGGGCAACCTTTCTCTCTCAAATTTGGCATTTGGGAGGGAAAGGTTGCTGGAGTGTGAAGACATTACTGTCTGAACTAATAAGGATGGGATGCTTTCCTGTTTACTGCGCAACTGTACAGACTTCTCTCAATAAGCCAAGGTCAACCGTCTTTGGCATACCAGATGAATGAGAAACCACCTGAAGATGTACCCATGACATTATACACACCTCAGACTGGATGACCAGTCTGGACTCCTGGGGGAAATTGGTGTAACTTTATGTAATTTCCGTGCCTATTTGCCTCAGATCTTGCTTTTCTTTTGTTGCTATCATTTCAAACTCAGTAAAAGTATTTTTCTCTATTTTAATGGAGTGGATTTCTTTCTTGGGTTTTGAATGAGGCACAGCTGACACTGCCATTGATGCAGCCTCTCTTGCTATTTTCCCTCCCTCCTCTGGACCTGAGCTGCTATTCATACAAAGCCCCCCTCAAAGAAGATGAGGGGAGACATGAAAATAACCTAGGTGGGTTAAAAGTATGTAGAGGATTCTTATTAAAGTTCTATCTATCCTACCAGAGTGAGTACATGACTGTGTGCCTCCTGCTGCGTGCGCCGTCCAGAGGAAGCTAACAGGAAGGTCAGGAACACCAAGACCACCTTCGCATACATGACAACCCCTCAGAAGCGAATTGTTCCCTGGACACAACAGTGCAAGATGTTCTGACCCCACTAGGGATCACTGGTTCTAAGCTCTTGCTCTGTGTGCGTGTGTGTGAGATTAAATATGTGCATAAAGACATGTAGATAGACAAATAGTTGAATTGTCTGAACTTGCTTCCCAACCTCAACATTTTGTGAGCAAGCAATGCCTAAAAACATGGGTTGTTCTCAAGAACCAAAAGCCCATGTACATTCTGTTCATCAGCCTTCAAGGATCTCTTGGCATGCCTTGAAAGAGAAGAAAGGAGAGTCACCAGCTAACATTTCCTCATCCACAGTTCCCCCCATGGTGTCATTAGTGGGAAAGTCTCTAGTTTCTGTGTGCCAAAAACAACATGGGTCAGGAAGAAGCAAATTATGCTTGTTTGGCTTTTTGTCTTGACTGCCTGATTTATGAGCCTCAGTGCAATGATTAGAGATGAAAGAAAACATTCCAGGAGAAAGATCTACACATTACAAAAATCTCCTGTGCCTGGCCTTCTGCATATGTTACTGTAAAAGTGGATGGGAGCCACGCACACACACACAAAAAATCAGGAAAATTACAAACCTCCCTCCTCCCACTTTCATTAGCAAATGCAGAAATACCACAGCCAGGCCTTGTGTAGGCACTGACCTGGCTGAAGCTCTGGGGCACAAGAGGCAAAGGCAGCACCACAACTAGCTCAAGGAGCAAGCAGCATGTGTCCAGGCATTACAGTAAAAACAACTGACACCATCGTACACTTGCCAGAAAAGTCCAACAGCATCACAGTAGCCTGTGAACCTCAGCCATGCTTTTCATGCTTCCTATTATGGTCCCTGGTTCTTGGTGATTAAATGTGTTGATCCATGCATTGGAGAAGGGATTGCCAGCACTCTCAGGTTGCTTCCTAGTCTCGGCTGAAAACAGAGAGATCACTTTGGTCCCTGAAGGAGGACTAGAATTCAGGTCTTGCTGTTTCTAGTCCAGCACCTTTGACAGTGAATACTGACTGGTTCTTACTGTGCTTACTTTCCAGTAAATCTCAACACAAATAAATGTTTGTCCAGAAACCACCAGCCACAGTTCTTTGATATAAGGTCATAATTGGACTTAGCAGCTGAAACAAAGTGGCACATCATAGTTCATTATGACACTGTGTTGGTTCCTGTAGTGTAGGAAAAATATGCTGTGACAAGCTTTTTTTGCACACTTGCTCTAACAGAGATTCTGACATGCTGCTCTGGAATCCAGATACCATTGCAGTTGTCGGGGAAGGAGGGAAGTGTATTCACACTCAACTGAAACACATATCTGAAGGGTTCATGCATTGAACTAGCGAAGCTACCATTTTGTTTGAAAGTCCAAAGGGGAAATAAATTACTCTGATTCTCCCAAATTCCATCAGTGTATAAGGAGCTTTCCAGAAGCTCAAGGTACCGCTTGTGTCACCTTTCAACAAACGAAGGGAGTGACCAATCTACCCTACCTACATTTCTTGTTTTTATTACCTCAGATAAGATGGAGCCAGCACGCAGATCGGTCTGCATCGTGATTGTGTATCTCTGGCCTATCGTTATCTCCACCCCGTTCCAACTCTCTGTAACGTGATGGTAAATAAATGAAGAAGCTGCTGGGCTAGCCTCCAGCTCATGTGGCCAAACTGGCTTGGCTGGAAAATAAAAAGCAGCACACATTTCCTGTGAAAATGACGGCTTTCCACACAGGCTGTCCCCACCCGAAAATATTTCCCGTGACTGACTAAACAAAGGACAGGAAGGTAAGACGGTCCCTGGGGGAAATCAGACCATTTTTTACAATTGAACAGACGGCATGGTTCATGGAGGCCTCCTCCGATGTGAGCCCACTGGGCCTCCCTCCTTTCCTCTCCACGGTGCTTCGGGAAGAGCGGGCACGTGCAGGACCCGAAGCCCAGGCTTTCAGGTCGCCAGCACATTTTCAGAACGAAGGGTCATTGGGAGGCGAATTCGTGTTTCCTGCCGTCCAACTGGAGAGCCGGGTTGGTGGAATTGCCGGCCGACAAACACAGGAGACCGCCCGTTGGCCATGCAAGCGGCGCGCGCACGCGCACACACAAATGTGTCCCCAAAACCCTCGGAACGGCTCCCTCCAGCCAGGCGGTTTGTTGACGGCCGCTCTCCGCAAAACATGGCGCGTTGGTACACAGCGGCCATCCAGCACAGGTCACTTCCTCCCGGAAGGCCCGTACCTCGGCTCCTGGTTGGCTGCCTCGGGGAGCGCGCGGGGCTGCTATTGGCCGAGCCAGAAGGGCGGGCGGCGGCCTGCGGGGCCGAAAGCGGTGAGGCGGGAGGCGCGGATGGGAGGCGCGGATGGGGACGGCCGGAGAGTGCGGCGGCGCAAGGCCGGAGGCCGGACCCTTCTTCACCTTGGCCGAAGTGGCGAAGCACAGCAGCGACCGGGAGGCCTGGCTGGTCATCCACGACCGCGTCTATGACGTCACACGCTTCCTCGACGAGGTGGGGGGGCGCGACGGCGGCCGGAGTCAAACGAGGCGCCCCGGCCGCGTCTCCCGCCGCCGGCGTTGCCGCGAGATCCGTTTCTTTGGCCCCCGCAGCGGCCTGGCTGGCCGAACCGCCCTTCCAAAGCAGGGGCAAGCCTGGCCTTTGGGGGGTGGGGGCCGATTTCTTATCTTGAGACTCCTCGGTTCAGCCCTGGGCTGGCAGCGCGGCCACCTGAAGGAAGGAGAGCAAGAGAAGCAAAATCCTCAGTGACACAAGAGCTCCGTGCTTGCTTGCTTGCTTGCTTGCTTTCGAGGACTGCCCCACTGTCTTCTGGTGTGAATGCCTTACAGGCATGAAAACACAAGGTGAAACCAGAATAAAATGACCCAAACAGTCCAGAGGTTGCTCAAAACGGCTTTGCTTCAGAGCCTCTCCTTCCCTTCCTCTTTTACTGATTCCTGTGTTGAGGGTTGTATTTAAAATACCGGAGCAAATAAGTAGTGTAAATGCTGCTGGGGATCATATAAGGTGGCTGCCAGTCAGCTTTCGGTCAAGAGGGCATCATAGTGGTCCTCAGGAGGGTGCCCAGCTGCCTGTGACCCAAAGCGAGAGTTTGGAATATTTGCAGGGCAGAGGTCAGAGAAGGGAGAGGCGAACTGATCCTGTTGTCCTCGAGGTGCTGGCTCTGGAGCCTTGGCCACTCCTCAGTGGTTATAAGACCCCGGAGCCAGGAGGGCAGAACTGAATTGCATTTGCTTGAAGTTTGGAAGCAAAGCTGAATGGACACATGACATACTCCCCACCTCAGCATGCTAGTGGAACATGACTTCTCTGCCTGAAACAGTGCTTGGCTCTTGATTAATCCAATTTCTCAATCTTTTTGTATGTCCGATTATGTTTCTTGTTGAGCTGGATCATTTAAGGTGTCAGGAACCGTGTAAGGAGGTGCCAAGAAGAGAAGTCCTTGTGACATCCTGGCCTCCTTCAATGAACTGGAAGTTAACTTAAGAAACTCAAGGTCCACTTACATTGTGAGCTGTCCGGAGTTTGGTGGCACCAAAATTGAATCATGTAAATGAATACATTAGCCTGAGAGTTTGTCATTGCCTAATCTGAGACTGTGCTGTGCACAGGAGTCTGCTGAATGTCTTGGGATAAGCATCCTTCACTTTAGAGGCCACAGAGGCAAAGGGAAGGAGTCAATTGCTGAAGGTGCAAACGGAGCCCTTATTGACTGCTGTCCATGTCTTCTTGCTTCCCCCTATGTCCACACTACTTTCTGTATTACTCTGGGTAAAAATGTGAAATCTGCCACAGGGGGAAACTAATGACGTCAATCAGAGATTATTCCTTTAACCTCTGCTCCCCACCTTACCCTTGGAGGAGTTTTACCCTGGGAGCAAAATCCACCGCAGGGTTCCTTGCAGTGTGCTAAGGGTGTGTCTGGGCATGTTTTGCCCGCATTGCACTCACTGACCCGACAAGCTGTCTGGCTTCTGTGCTGCTGTCAGCTGATGGCATCTGCTCCCTGGGGAGGGAGGGGGGAGCAGGAAGCCAAACATCAGTTGGAAATATCATATAATCTTTAGTAGCCTTCTTAGCAGGCTAGGCTATTTGTCCTGTTGCCCTGCCATTATCAACCTCAGTGGGCAGCAGTTCAGCCAGAGGCAGGCCATTCTGCCATCTTCTTGAGGGAACCAGACAGGATTAATGCTGGATATTTGGCCAGCAGAGCCAGACTTTCTCTTGTACTCCTTGATGGTGGTACACAGCTGGCAGCCTGACTACCTGCTTGCCAAAGCCCCTACCAGCATTCAGCATCTTGGGAAGTATGAAGAAACTTGAGTAGCTAAGCCCCAAGCAGAATAAAGAACTGCTACCACCCTCAAAATATTAGGACAGGAATAGGTCACAAGAAATTTGAAGTCTTGCAAATTTCCTGAAACAAAAAATGTGTTCAACATACCAGTGTTAATCTGTCCAGAGATAAGAAAAACAAACTCCTTCCTTAGTAACCAACCAGAACTGCATAGGAAGGCATGTCTACATGGCTGAATTGCAGCTCTGGTCATATTTCTGTGGACAGATGAGTGGACAAATGCCTGGAGTATAGCGCATAGGGTCTATATTTGCAACACTGACAGCATCTATCTAGGTGCTTGGCTGATGGAGGTTCCTCAAGATAGTTCCCATCAACCAGTGGAATTCCACCCATCATCCCTTGGTTGATGGGTTTCCTTTAAGTTAGTTACCAGAAAGGACATGACACCTACATGTTTATTTACCTCAGAGAGTTTTGGGGTAATTGAAAGGGCTAGGACTTCAATAAGGTTGCATTAATAGAATGCAGGCCTTTAAAAGTGTACTAGGAAATAGGTCCCATTGCTTTCATCTAATGGGATTTACTTTATAGTAAAATATTCTTAGATCCTCAGAAAAATCTTGAATGCTTGTCTAATATTTATATCATTAGATAGAGGGATTCTTTTTCTGGTTGTTCCTCTTTCTCAGACTTTCTGTTCTTTTTTAGCATCCAGGTGGAGATAAGGTTCTGCTTGAACAAGCTGGTAGAGATGCCACAGAGAGCTTTGAAGATGTTGGCCACTCCATGGATGCTAAAGAAATGCTCAAGCAGTATCTCATAGGAGAGGTTCATCCGGTAAAGTCTGATTCATGAAATAAATTTGGGGTCCTTGTGATATTTGTGCTGAAAGGTTTTCTCCTTGGAGAGCAGCTCCTTTGCTTCCAAGCTGGGAGCCCTTTGTCTTCCTTTGCTTGGCTTATCTGCGGATTCCTGTTTAACAGGCCAGGCTGTCTCCCTCGTGAGTTACAAGCAAGTTATGCAAGTGAAGTCAGGCTTAGCCAGGAGAGGTGGATGGTCTCACTCGCTGGGTTTGATGCCTTCCCCACAGAGGGATCCTGAAACCAATGGCTAAGCTGATAGGGATCAATCAAAATGGATATAAAAACGAATGGAAGATGCCTTTGGTTGTTTCCTCTCCTTTATTAAAAAACATTTCATTTTCTGGGTGATATTTTTTCTTTAGGGCAGTGAATACCTTAAAAGTGGTTATCTCTTTAGGCCTAGATGGAAGAGGAGATGTAATTTCAATCCAATGCATTTTTGTAGATTTTCTACGTAGAATTGATGCTTCTAAATGTATATAGATAAATTTACTCTATTCAGACTTAATATTGCATTCATTTCCTGTATTTTACTTTCAAAATCATTCAATTATATGCAGCAGAATATTATTAGCTGCCGCCAAGCTCCCTGCTGACTCGTCTAGCAGCGAGGAGGAGGCCAGTCATACCCCTACTGAGGAGGCCAGTCATTCTTTCAGAGGAGGCAGAAGGGGTGGTTTTCCTCAGATGTGTAACAAGAGTCTCTCCTTTTCCCCTTTTCTCAACAGAATGATCGCAAACCTGATACCTCCAAGGTAAGACCCAATCCTGGTAGTGTGTTTCCCTTTTAATTCTAGCAGGGAAGCATCCTTCAATACCTAAACAAATGCTGTAAGGACAGAAACATGTTTTCAGCTGAGTGAGATGTTGCATGCTGCAAAGGTGTGTGGAGATAGCAGGGCGGGGGAGGGGGAAGAGAACTAGTCTTATTCTGCTGGTCAGAATGCTTTGGATCAAGACAGTGAGCACGAGGCTGTGATTTGTGAGTTGTTAGCCACCTATCTTTCCCACAGGCAGCATCTTTCTGTCTTGCAAGGGGTGCTGCCTGTCAGTCTTCTACCTTGGAAGGAAAACTATTCAGGGACTTGGGGCCCTGCTGTGACTGGACCCATGTTCAGAGGCAGCAGAGTTCTGACTGCCAGCTCTTGGGGGCCTCCAAGAGGAAAGGGCGTTATCATTTTATCTTAGTGGGCCTCCTGAGGGGGTAGAATAGGAGAAAGACCTCTGGGGCAGAGGTCCTTGGGTAAGGCACTAGGCATTTGCTGAAGGAACTGGGATTTCCTGGTTCCTCTTGACTACTCTGTCTTGCAGCAGAGGGGGTGTGAGGAGACCTCATGGTATGCTCCAGTACAGTCACTGGCACTGTGGGGTAGCCCTCCTGTGGAAGTAGCTGAGGGACCTCTTCCCTTTGGGTAGAGTGCCATGTGGTGAGCAGAGTGTAGCCCTTTGCAGCAAGGGAATAAAGGTTTTCTGCAGTTTAATTTACAGCCCAGTTTGTAATTGTCCTATTTTGCCCCACCCTCCCTGTCTTGTGTCAACAAAGGCTTGGGATGAGCATGATGTCCCAGTGTGCAGCTCACTGAACTTGTCCCAAGAGAGTCATCCACTTTCAGCTGCCGTGGGTGGCCTTGATTTCTCCCAAGGGGCCCAAAGGGAGGCCAGAGCTGAAAACGGCCTTGTCCAAGAGCCCCTCCCCTTGAGCGATATTGGAGGCTGTAAACCTTTCTGTAGGGCCTTTCTGTCCTTTGTGATTCTGGGGGAGAAGCAGAGGCTTGGTGGCATTGTTCCTGCAAGAGTAAAGTCTCCCAGGCTGGAAGTTTAATGGGAAGAGGGGCACTGGGGTAAATCGGCCTGCTTTGCTCTGGCTTGACAACCTGTGGGGCCAGTGGCTTTGCTGGGTTTTCCTGCTTCTCTACCTGCTTTTTCAGAGGCACAAGAGAGGTTTACCTGTGGGGAGAGCCTGGGCTGCGGGGGAAGCACAGTGCTCTGATACCTGCCCCAGAGAAGGCCCTGCCAAATCCCTGCTGTGGGCTCTGCTCATGCCCTTGAATCAAACGTGCTGGGGGGGGGGGGGGGGCTGGAGGGTGAACTGGCCCGTTGGTTGTCTTTCCTTTTTCTCTTCTGCAAGGCTGTCCAGCTGCCCCTTTTCAGAACCCTCCCTTGTGGCAGCCTTTTTGGTAACAGCCAGAAGTTTCCCCAAACAAACCCTGTCTTCACTTTGGGATCCGATGTGGATCCTCTGGAGGCTCTTCTCAGCCCAGGAAACCCCCTCTCAAGACAGTCTTCTGTGTTTGTTTTTTCTTCCTTTGCCAGGCCTTAATCGAAGGGCTGCTCTTGCATGTTCCCCTCCTCCCTCCCTGCTTGCTCCCTTTCTGCATGTTCAGCTAACGCCAGATCTGTGAGTTTCAAGACCCAACGACATTTACATGACTCAGAGATGGCGAATCCTGTTTTGGACATTTTGAAAAACGCTTTAACCAAAACTAGGGTGAAAGTCCTGAGATTGGACCTCCTGCAGAACACAAAGAGGTTGAGATTCAAATATATGCTTGTGTCTGCCAGTCCTGTGGAGGGGCTTAGGGTATGATGATGTGGCTTTAATTGGAAAAGGGGAGGCCAGAATTGCTTCAAAGGTCGCCTTTGACATGACTGTAGCTGGCAGTCTCTTGAAGGTCACTTAGGTGGGATTTGGTTAGAATTGAGGCTGATTTTCACTTGATGGCCAACTGTAAGGTGGCCATAACCTGTCCCACGAAGCAAGGCATGGTAGCGGTTTTGCTTTCTTTCCACCTGGAGGCCTGTCCTTCTGGTCTAGCAAGAAGAATGGAACTGAAAGACAACATGCTTCCAGTTCTGCCACTGGTGTTTCTTCCCAGTAACAGCCCCCAGGGAAATGTGAGGACAGGTCGCTTCTTCTGGGAGCAAGGCAAGCATCTCAGGTTGACTTCAGCCAACTCCTGAATCTGCCACCTCTCCAAGTGACCTGTCTTTACAGAGAGACTGCCCACACGCTCAGCTTCTGAATGGCAGCCCTTCCCACCTTTTGCCTTGAAGTCAACTCTCTCCTTCAGCTGGGGCAGAAATCTCCTTGAACATCCTGTCCTGCCACATCTCTTGGACGTCGGTTCCACTCTTGAACTGCCCTCACAGTTCTATCTGAAAACTGCAGCACAAATCTTCCCCTTGCTGTGTCTTTGCTTTGTTGCCTCTGGGGAAGATGGTGTAGATTGCTGGGAAGTTGGAAGGGCTGACTGCAGAGTGCTCCGAGGTGGAATTTCTCACCTTCTGAAAATGCTGGGTCCCTTGAGCACTGTGTCAGGTCCAGGTCTCTGGGGGAAACCTGTGCCCAGAAGGAGTGTCCAGAGCACTGCCTGTGACTGCAAAGGGCCAAACCTCAGAGCGACTTGGTGTGTCAGGCACGGGAGAAAGGCAGGAGGAGGTGGAAACCATGGCTGTGTTTACAAAACTTGCTTAAATTGGTTACCTAATTGGCTTGTTTTCTGACTGCACCATATATGGAGCTATAAAGTACAGACTTAGGCTTGGTTTGCAGCACATGGTATAAGGGAACTGGAGTGCTTTTTGCTCCAGTTTTGAGCAGCACGATGCTTTTGATAACATGAAAACTGTTATTGAACCAACTTCGATACTCTCTCTCTCCCCTCCTTCATGTCCATTATCTGTGATGAATAGCAACCCAAAAATGTGCCTCTGACTTAATTGTCTTACTGCTCTTGCAGTGGGATTATCTGTTGACGCAGTGAGTTTCTGTTTGTTTGGCTGGGGCCTTTCTGGCCAATCATCTCAGAAGGTCGCCTGCGCCTCCCTTTCTGAAGCCAGAGAGCATCCACCCCATGCAGCCGTTCTGCACCATCAGCCCTTTATCCTTCCCAATGTCTGGATTGGATTGGATTTCAGGACTTCTCTGGAAATGTCTCTGGAAACATCTTCATGGGGTCTCGTCTTTCTTCCTACCGACATGATAGTTTTTCCTACAGTGAAAGGCTGTTGACTCACCAAGTGAATGCAGATTGTGGCTCCTTCTTTTGTGTTTTTGGGGATGGGTATGAGCAGAGCGATACGTCTGGATCCAAGCCACATAGCTTTTCAGAAAAATAGCCATTTGGGCTGAAAAAGGAATGTTGTCCCATGTTGGGATTTGCTTTGATGGACTCTCCTGTTGTAACACCCCAAAGAAATAATTTCTTTCTAAAAGCTCTTTTGTGTTCCTTTGAAAAAACAGCCTGTTTTTGACTAGCACAGCCTCGCTTCTGCAGTTAAAAGAGGCCCCTTTTATTTTTCTGCAAATAACTGAAACGTGATTCACTGTGTCATCTACACACAGGATAAACTGGAAACAGTTTTCTTCTCCGCTCACGTCCACAGCAAATAAAGTCATGAGCTGTAGACTGCTGCAGATAGTAACAATTGAAACAATTCTTGTATTGAGAAATGATCTTTGGAATTCTGGCTGCCCTGCCGACTTCACCATCTCCACCCTTTGCACCATCCAGCTGTCGACCAAAGGGAAGGAGAGCAGCTTCTCTTGCCATTTGCTTACAACGGCCTGGCAGGGACAGCAGCAGTACAGGTGGTTAGCTTGTGGTTGGGTAACTTGCTGCCTTCTGGCAAACAGACAGCATCTGATGTCTTTGTGCAAGGAGAGCTTCCCGTCAACTCCTTAGAGCTGGCAGGACAGACAGGGCCGTGGGCCAAAGAAAGGATTAAGTCGAGGTAAACTGAGTCCCATGAGGGAGTTAGATGTCACCTGACAATTAACTTTTCTTCACATCTGGCTGAGAAATTTTGCCCAGGAACAGCCATGCTGTTTTGGGCAGACCTCCTCAAAAGGCACTGCATTTATACCTTTGCAGGAGGGTCAGTAAAGGATTAATTAACAGCTTACAGCCCTGCCTTTTGAAACTTTTCTTTGTTGCTCAGACCACTTTTCCTTTAGTCACTTCTGGGCGAGGCAGGTTAAGCCCCTTTTATCTTCTGCCCTCGCAAATGCTGAACAGGCTGAGCTCTTAGAATCAAGCTGAACGCAAGGTAGCTCTTAGGAGAAAATGGAAGTGGGAGCGCAGTGGCACAGATCCCAGACAGCCAAGTGGAAGGAAGGAACAGGTTGGGCATCTGATTCTTACGATGGGCTGGGAAATGTTATCATTCTCCTTTAGAAAGGCCCCCTTTGCCTGTTGTGGAGAGTGATGGGACATGGTGACCTGACCTACAGAATAAAGAGGGAGGTGGACCAGGGGAAGGAAACTAAGACACCCTCTTCTCCCAGTATGTGAGAAAGATGGGAAGAGCTTTCTGACTCTCTGAGCAATTGTCAGCTTAACACAAGCATGTGCCTTTTATCTCCCCAGGTTCCAAGCCCATTCCATGAGTCAAGGTACAGTATTCTGACAATATTGTAAGTCAAAGAAATGCACCCCTTTGGCTTTAAAAACAGCCTCTGGAAATGTATGTCCACCTGTCTCAGTTGGAAGGCTTGCAGGCATTGTGTAGCTAGTGAAATTTACCTCTCTGGTGATGGCAAAGAGAGGAATCTTATGGCTGGCATCTTATAGCCAGCACTTACATTAGACCCTTACAGTAGGGTCTAATACAAATGTAAACATGTTTTACATTTGTCTGATAACTTTAGAGAATTTCCTTTGGCAATCTTTGCCTGGTGGCCATCATAGTGCTGTGCCATGAAATGGGAAATTTTGTAAGGAGTGTTGGTGTCTGCAACATATGACCACATAGTTTGACTGAACCATGCCGAAAAGACCGTGCTACCCCAGAATGCATTTGTGCTAAGAAACCAAAATATAGCAGCTGCAACTGTGAAGAGGAACAGAAAAAGCTGGGCCGGAGATGTCAGCCTTCTTGCTGAATTTTAGTTGCTAGAACTTGATTATGATAATTATGCACAAGATGGTACTGTACGCAGTTGCCCTTCGTTGCCATCTTGTAGTAGTCAGAAGTTCTGAAAGCCAGAATCATGGAAATGTGGCTCACATCTTATCTTTCTTCCTTATTCCTCAGCATCTGGACGGTGTTGCTGATCCCCATCCTGGGAGCCTTGGTTCTGGGCTTGATGTATCGCTACTACATAATGGATGGCAAGTCCTCCTGACTTGAGTCTGTAGGAATTAGCTGCACCCACATCATTCCATTGACAGCTGTAGTTGTTTTCTGACTTCTGATGACTTCCAGGCATCTTTCACTTTTATCCATCAGTTTAGTGCCTCTGCTATCTGCAAAGCCAAGCAGGGATCTAGGAAGACCATCATCTTTGCTGTAAACTCCAGAAACTCTCATTCCACTGTGATATGCTTTTTCAGGCATTGGCTACAAGTCATTTTAATTCAAGTGGTTCTGATGTTGTAGAGTGGCAGTCCCTGGTTATTCCAGCTTGTCTTATCAAGCACTGTAAGCAGCTAGTGTATACCCAGGTTTCCTACAAAAAATGCCCCCATCAGCATCTGCCAACAGGGCTTGCTTGGGAGGATTTTCTGTAAGCTTCTCCTACACTTTTCAAATGGTTAAATTAACTATGTATTTTTCATTGTGTTTTGGTTTGCAAAGTCCTGTTACTTTGTATGCCTGCCCTATTCTGTAATAAAAGTCTCTCTGGACCAGCCAGATTAATTTCCTTGACTTGCCCAGCTGACCAGGTAGTCCTTTTGCTGTTGGTGTATCTTTGTCTAAGGGGGGGGAGCTGTTGTCTTCTCCATCAGTGTAGGACTGGAGTCCTGAGCTCGAGATAGCAGAAGCAGGGCAGGGCTTGAGCCCGATTCCAGCTAGGCCATCCCAAAGCACCAACCCCAACCGCAGCTGGGACACTGTGAGTTCTACGTCAGCCTCATTGGGCCTTTGTGGCTCAGCTGGAGTCTCGGAGGTTAACTTTTGGCAAAAGGACCAGGTTGGTGACAGATCATTACCAAGAACATCTGTGTGGCCACTAAGAGTAGACACTTGATGGCACATAACAAGAGGTTCAAAAGTATAGCAGTTTGCAATGCTTTGTGAAATGAAGGTCTTGTGAGGGGAACACTTCCCACAAAAAGCATGGAACATTCGCAGAAATGCCACTGAGCTGCACCTCTGTCAGTTCTTTGGCCCTGAGGTGAAACCGCCCCTTCTGCAAAGTAAGTGCCAGCAGGGTGCCTGGCCACTTTGAACAAATGATTTTGTTTTCTTCTCTAACCTCTAGCCAGGTTTTCTGGTTTCGGTAGGCTAGGATTTTGCTGGACTCAAGTTGTCTTTCTCGAGCCCCTGGCTCTGGATTGTTTTGCAATGATTCCAGCTCCTTTGAAACTGGCTTTCTAACAGTTGAGACCCGCCAGTCGTACATACGTGAGCCTGAAGGATTTGGCAACGTCAGTGCAAAAAAATGCACTCAGCAGCCAGATTGGCCGTGGGGGTGACTGTGGGGTCCTGCTGAGAGTCTGCATCTGCTCTTGTGGGTTTGTTGAAATTGGCTGATAAGGAAACAAGGTCCATGCATGTCTATCTCT
Source organism: Laticauda colubrina (assembly GCA_015471245.1). Lineage (NCBI taxonomy): Eukaryota > Metazoa > Chordata > Lepidosauria > Squamata > Elapidae > Laticauda > Laticauda colubrina. The sequence goes on along the minus strand of BLBF01000045.1, from coordinate 463,967 downwards.
TTCCCTAAATCCAGGGTTCAAATCTTGTCTTGGAAGCTGATCCCACTGGAATAAGGATTATGATGGGAAACAGGCAGCAGCAGCAGCAGCAGCAGCCATCTGCTTCTGAGAAAGGGATGGGCTTCAGCAAGCTTATCTGTCTGGAGAAAAAGCCACACATGGAGCAAAACCTGCAGAGACTTAAGACACCCTGAGCCCCTGCCAGAAGGGTGCCGCCTCAGCTCCCTCGGGCAGACCCCTCCGCTTGGCACTCTTCAAAATCAGATATGGGTCCAAACTGGTTGGTTGAGAGGCTAAAACTAGAGCAGCAGGAGTCAATGAAGCAAGTGGGTTTGGCAGCAATCCAAAGTAGCAGATTCATTCTCCCCTTGCTAGCTTGATTCCTGAGGCCTCTGCAATTGTCTTCAGGGCTTGCTCACTCTTCCCCAGGCCTTGGGATGGATGCTCTGGCCTTGACTACAGATGAGTGCAGTTTCTGGAAAGTCCTGCATCCAGCCAGGAGTGCCTCTCCCCCACCCCTCACCGGCAGCTCCCAGTAAGGAACATCCATTTTGGGTATGAGATCCCTGGCATCTCCTGCTGGATAGGGAAAGATCCAATTGGAAACTGGAGAAGCACCTTCTCTTCCGCAAATGCTGAGCAGCCGGGGCCAGTTTGAGAAACCAGCAGTCAGTGGACTTGACTGGCTTTGACATTGGACCAACTTGGGGTCTCCCATGAATTTGCACTGGTCAGTCCTTACACAAGAAGAGGTTCAAAGCAAAAGGGGCCATGCAGCACTTGGGGTGCAGTTTGGATGGCCCTTAGAGTCACAGACTTGGCTGACCTCTGGAAACTAAGACGAACTGGGATGGGAAATTTATTTATCTTATTTATTTACACAATCATCTTACCTCCAGGTCACTGGGTAAGAAATCACCCAGAAAAGCTGCAAGCTAGATTGGCAAATGCAAACCCACTCCAGAACCAGGCAAGGCCAGACCTCATGTTAAGGTGAATTAACTCAGGGACAGAAATGGAGCGCAAGATGAACACGGACAAAGGGGAGGCAACCCTGAATCCCACTGAGCTCAGCAGCAAGTTGGGGGAAGTTAAGCAGACCATCTGATGAGGCTAACAGAGGGTCTGTTGGCACTCCTGGTTCCTGGGACTCCTATTGCCAAGTCTTTGCCAAAGGAAGTTCTAAAGAAAGGGTTGTGTCACCTTTAGTGGGATGTGGGAAGCATCGGAAGCTCTCCCTAGAGGCTTAATCTTAAACATCCCCCCATGTGCTTAGAAGTGAACCCTCCTGCAAGGGAAAGAACCCCACAAGGATGGAAACTGGGTCAAAAGCCTGACACCTTTCAGAGCAGCTCTTTTGGGGTAAAGGCCAAAGCGGCAAGGCCCTCTGCACTGTCCAGTTGGAGGTCATGGGAGCCTTTGCTGTTTTGTTTTGGATTCCCCCTTTCCCCATCCTAGCACTGGTCTAACAGGTGTAAAGCTGCTATGGGAAACGAGGATGTTTACTCAGAAGTGAGTCCTGCTGTATCAAGTGGGCCTTCTGTGCAATAAGTGAGTACAGTGTCCTACCCCTTTGGGGTAGATCTGCATACCTGCCCTGAGGGATCGACAGAGTAAACCAAAAAAGCCTGAGTAGGATCCACCTGCCTGAGAGACCGACTTTGGTGCTTTTCCCACCTGCCTGCTGCTCTCCATCATCGGCTGAGCAACAAGAGATTCCCCCCTGCCGTCTTCACAGCCCTTCTCACTTCTCGAAGGCTCCTATCCACTCGCATCATTGCCTCGGCCTGGAAGGGTTTTTTAACGGGGTTTGAGCAGTTTTAATAGGCAGAGTTTGGAACCCAAACGGAACAATTTAACCCCAGGTGTAATGGAGCCTGGGGTTTCTCTCGGACTAACGCAGGCCCCGTTTTCAGGCCAGATGAGCTTGATTCCCGGGCCAAGGTCGGAGCGGCCCGTGCCTGCCTCTTTCTGCTCTGTAAAAGGGCAGACCCCGACGAAGGCCTGCGGAGGGAGCGCGGGGAAACCGGGGTTGGCCCAGAGAGGCCGGCCCGCCTTGGCCACGGGGCAGGCGCTCGCCTCCTCGTCCTCCGCCAGCCCAGCCGGGAGAGGACTCCGCGCGCCGGATCCGAGGGCAAAGCCGCTGACCCGCGCCGGCCAGGACGCGGCGGGCGCCGTGGACGGAGCAGCGGTGGCGGGGGTCCTTGGGCCGGCAGGCCAGGGAGGGGCGAGCTCACTTCCGCCCCCTGGCCGCCCGCTTGCGGCGCGCCGGCTGGCCGCCGATGCCGGCTCCGCGGGCGGCGCCATAAATAGCGGGGGCCGGGCGGCCTTGGGCAGTGGCTGCTTGGGCAGAGGCGGCGCGCTGTTGCTGCTCGGCGTCCAGGAGAGCCCCGACCCCGACCGCAGGCGGCCAGCGGAGGGGGCGCCCGGCAGAGCCACCAGCCGAGCAGGCTCAACGCACCGGCACCGCCCGCCATGCGCTCCACCTTGGCCTCGGAGAGCGCCCTGGGCGCGGGGCCGCTCCACGCCTGGCCGTGGTGCGCCATCGGAGGGAGCGCCGCCACTGCCGTCGGCCCAGGTAAGTCCTTCGCCGGGACGGCCGTGGCGGGGCAGAAGGGGCCGCCGGCGCCGCTCGCGAGGCCGTTTCGCCTGGCGCTCCGGAGGGGACGGGGGCTTGGGAATCCCGCGGGGCCTCGCCGTCTGGGCCCCGGGACTGCGGAGTCGGTAGGGCGGCAGTGGGCCGTCTGCCCCGCGGAACGTTCGCCAAGGAGCGCGGGGAGAAAGCACGCGGCCGGAGAATGGAGTCCCCCGACGGCTTCGCCCCCGAACGAGACCGCCGCCAGCCGGCTCTCCAGCGCGCTGCAGAGGCCCCAGACTGCGCCCCTGCGCCGATCGGTCCCCGAGCCGCCCCGGCTGCGCTCGGCAGAAGAGGTGGGGGGGCGGCTGCCTGGGTGCTCAGCCCCTCGTCCTCCTCCGCCTGCAGAAGGGAGTCCCTCCCCCAAAGCATCTCCCCCCACCGCTCGTTGCTGGCAAAGAAGGGGGGCTGGAGACGACCACTGGGGCAAGATTCCATGGCAATCTTCAGTTTGGCTGAGTTCCCGGTGCCAGCGGGGCTCTGAAAAGGCACTTTTTTTGGGGGGGGGGGGGAGTTCTGTTAAGGGACACCGGTTTCCACAGAAGAAGGTCTGCCTTTAGAGGAAGACAGAAAAGAATCTCCGTAGCTTAGGGCTGAGCTGGGGCTCCTTGGCGCTCTCCAAACTTGGCTATTACCAATTACCAGACTAGGTAACATCATCATTAGAGGAAGTTTTCAGGCATGTATGCTTGAATTTGGTTCCAGTGCAAAGATAAATGAAGTTGTGGAAGGAGGAGCCTGAGGAACCCTAACCCTAACCTTCTGAGATCACTCCTTATGGGCTCATTTTACAAGGCCAAAATTGGGAAATCAAAGGTGCTGCTTATGGGTGTGATGAAAGGCCCCATTAGCTGGCTGCATACAATTCTGTACTGCTCAGAATCAACAATTCGAGGGCAAAGGTTTGATTTTTTTCCCCTTCATTGGACAAAATCAATTGACTTTTGCATTTGGAAGGTTTTGATGCTGCAGTAGGACTCCCCATAGAAAACCCGATTCTCCCCATGAGTATCATTTTTACTTTCTTTTTTGATTGAGCTAAGTATCATTTAAATATTCCCTAGGCAACATAGTAGCAAAATTAGAAACTGATCTTAAAAATAAATGTAAGCAATAACAAAGGTAATAATAACTAAAATCATGTTGTCTTACTATACAATACTGGAATATACTCAGCCAAATCAAGACTGTACATGTGAAGTAGAGACCAGCCCACCCCCATCCCTTCCTCCCACTCCAGCCGGTCATTTCCATCAATCAGTTGCTCTTTTTCTTAAATAAAGGCAACACCCCCACCTTTTGTGTGTGTGTGTGTGTGTGTGTTTATATTCCGTATGAATTATTCAAAAGGAGGACAGGGAATTGTCAATATATTTATTTATTGTAGAATTCAATCGCTAGGACAGGGATCCCCAATCCCCAGTCCATGGACCGGCACTGGTCCACAGCAGGCCATAAACCGGTCTGTGCAAACAAGCAAAGTCTCATCCGCAAGATGCAGGCCATATGCCAAGCCTCGCCCTCCCCCCTCCAATCCGTGGAAAACCTCTCTCTTAGGAACTGGTCCTGGTGCCCAAAAAGTTGGGGGCCGCTGCACTAAGATGATGGTGAGGTTACTATTCAGAATGCTTCTGGGTCCTGTTTTCCCTCCTCTGCCATCCGTATGCGATGGGCTGAGGTTGAACATTCCTTCATTCTTTCAAAGCAGTCTTCAACCCATTGGGGCTTTCAGCATTTTTCCATCTCAGGAAGGTTCCCCTTTACCTGGCCTAACAGTCCAGACACCCGGCAAAAGGAGTTAAGCATGAAGGAAGAGGGCTGGTGGCATTTTCCCTGCTGGAACCAGTGCACAAAGCGGAAGTTGCCGTTGACCTGTTCCAAGGCATCCTGCTTGGAGCTGATCCTTGTGGCTGAGCTTCCATCTAGACTCAGCAGAGTAACTTGTGCTTGGCCTGACCTGCCAAGAGGGGGATTGGTGCAGGGCCAGCTCCACTGCTGAGGTAACTGGCCACATGTTCCTTTCGCCACAGCCGAGGGTGTCGGGGGTGTGGAATCGCACAGACGAATCCAAAAGACACACCAGCAGCTCCTGAGTACTTCCCATTCAATTGCTGCCTCTGAGGTGAAACGGGTCCAAAGATGCCATGGAGGCAGCTGGGACCAGGAGACAGAAAAAAGAGCTTGCTCTGGGTGGAGCCCAGCAGGTGGAAGGGAGACCTGGCCAAACCGTCCTTCCCTTCCGCCATAAGGACAGCCCTGGTTTTGTCAGGGACCTGCCCAACACCTGAAGCCCTATTCCTGGGCAAGAGTTGGGTGGGTAGGTGGGGGCGGGGAAGGGAAGGAGCAGTTTGTTTACTGCCAGTTTTTATTTCTAGCCATTGCCTGATGCGCTGGGATTTTATTGTTTGCTTTGTGTGTCAGAACAGAGATCGGGAGGCACAGTGGGGCCTAACAGACAGCAAACAAAGGCTTTAAAGGTGGCTGGTGCTGGGGGCAGAGGTTGCTTCAAGCTGCCCCAAGCCTTCCTGCTGAGCTCCAGCAAAAGACAGGCAAGCCTCAGCAAGGCAAAGGGTGGGGGGGGGGGGTCATCATGCAGGTCTTCCTGGTTGTGGAACAGCATGGAGAGGCACAGCTGTCTACAGCTGGAGGCAGGAGGGCTTAGTCCAAACAGCCCTGACCCCAAGAAAGGCAGAGGGTGAGGAGGGAGGGAGGGAGGGGCTTTTGGAAACAAAGGAGCAAAGGAAGGAGAGGAACTGTAGACCTCTGGTGCCTTGAGGCACCTTGGTCTCTTGTTGCCCTTTTCCTAAGCCAAAAGTACCAAAGCTCCTCTCCAGCAGTAGGAAAGGCTGTGTTATTTAGTTACCATTTTTTGTATGTCTGTTTCTCATAAATAATCAGTACAGAAAACAAAAGAACCCAGAACCAAAATTAAAAATATCCCAATGCAAAAGAAAAACCAAAGCCCTCTATACCAGTGCGAGAGCATCCTGATCCTAACAGTGAGGGAAAGGCCAGGTTTCAGCCATTTTCTGGATGGCTAAGAAGGTTGAAGCTGTTCCATAGGTGCAGAGAAGGCAGACCTCCTCAGTCCCATAAGGCTGCACCAAGGGGACCCCGGAGCTGCCTACCTTGTCAGATCCCATGCAACAGGTGGAAATGTCTGCTCTCTTTTCACTCATCGCTGAATTTGCTCCCCCGATTGGCCAGATATCTCAACATCCCCCCCCCCCCAATTGCTTATTGGCAAAACAAAGCAGACTCCATATATGATGGAGGGGATTCTGAAAGTCCTGCCTTTCCTCCTCCTGGCTTTACCTTCACCTGGCCAAGGGCAGCATAAAAGGAAAAGGTGAGTGCAAGGCTGAAGCTGAGCTCCACCCCGGGCTGCCATGTTAGCCTTGGACTCTATGTCCACCGCTGTCCTTCTGCTAGGGATCCTGCTGTGAGAAGCATCTCAGGAAATGCCGGGGAGTTGGCCCTGATTCTCCTGGGCTGTTGACAGATTTGCATTCTCTTCTGCTTTATTTTTCCACATGATTGTTGGAAAATAATTTACCTCCTGACTTGTGATTGCCACCTATTAGGAAACAGCTGCTAATCTCTCCTAGCTCATGAATAAAATAACTATTTTAAAATCAAACGGTTTAATCTAATCCAATACATCTTCCCATCTAGATCTGGCATACCACCTTTAAGTAAGTGTTGACTCTGAACAACTGACAAGTCACTGTGGCTTTCTTGGCAAATTTTTCAGAAGTGGTTTGCCAGTGCTCCTTCTTAAGGCAGAGAGAAAGGGACTGGCCCAAGGCCGCTGACCTGGCTTTGTGCTTAAAGCAGGGCTGGAACTCATGGCCTGGTGGGATGTCTTCACCACTACACCAAACTGGCTCTACAGTATAAAAGAGCCATCATTTCTGCATTTCTTTTATGTGCGATTGAGATTCTGCAAAAAAAAAACAAACCCAAGCCCTTTTAAACCATGGTTTCTGCATCTGTAAAGCAGCCACTTTGGCTTGTAGCATTGATGTATTTGTATTCATCTGGGTTTGGCCAGACTAGCTTTAGAGTGACTATTCTCAACTTGCTGTCCAGATGTGTTGGATCACATTTCTTATCTAACTTTTCTGTGCATAGAACTTTCTGTAGTTAACAGATGTCCTGTGTGGATATGCCATTTATTCATAGCAGTATCAAAATACTGTAATTTAACAATATACTGCTAGAGGAAAAATAACGCTTTCACAGTAGTCTGCAAAAGAAAACAGTTCCAATGGTACCAGAATGGTGTCACATATTGTTTTATTGACATTTATTGAACAAGAGACATTCTCAGTCTGATTACCGAATTAACCCAGGTTCCTGGTTCAGACAATATACAGAGCTGCAAATTAAGAAAAGGGAGTTTTCGCAATCAAATCAAAGTATCCCAATCCAGCCAAGGCAACAAGGATCAAGTCAGTGTCAGGATGTGGAATGCAGGCTTGCCTCCATTCCCCCGGCGAGGCAGGATTGCGCGCACAGCCTCTCGCCTGTGCGGCTTCAGAAGAGGAGCAAAGGGAGGCGGCGCCTCGGAAACCGACCGAGGCGCAAAAGCCTCCGTGGGCAGACCGGGAGAGACGGGGGGGGGGGGGGGGGGGGGGGGGGGCTTTCAGAGGGGGGACGCCCCCGCCCGGCCCCCCGGGGCCCTCCTGCTGCCGCCGCCGCCGCCGGGCGGGCCGGGGTCTGGGTGCCACCCCTCGCTTCCACGACGGGCGCCCCCTGGGTCGACCGCGTGCTTTGGGCCGTTGAACGAGTCGGACTCGACGACGCGTCCGGGGGGCGCTCCGACCTGGAGCCGCTCCGCCCCCTTTTTCCCCTCTTGGATGCCACGCCTCCGTACCCAGGCCCCGCCCCTTTAGCGAGAGAGGGCCTTCCCTCAGCTCCGCCCTCTTGCCGCCTCCTGCGAGGGGGGAGCCGAACAGACTAATTGCTGCGCCACTCCCTCCGCGATTCCCCCCCCCCCCGGGCCCGCTCTAGTGGCGCAAGCGCAGAAGCACTCCTTCGCGCTGCGATCCCACCCTTCCCCCAGGCACTGCAGGCCCGAGCGCATGTGCGCTCCGATTTCCCTCTCGGTGAGCAGGGGTCGAAGGATCCCGAAGGCCGAGGATTTCCCCACGTTCTCGGGCGGAGCGCATGCGCCTTGCACTCGCCGCCGCTTTCTCGGTCTCCCTCCGGCCGCCGCTCGCGCTCGGAGCCGGGCGGCGCATGCGCAGTGCTAGGAACGAGGGGGCGGTCCCGCTGGGCGGCAGCCACCGGATTCCTGTCAGGAGCGGCGGCGGCGGCGGCTGGAGTGGCGCCCGCGGAGCCGCTTCTTCGTCCGCCCCCGCAGCGCGGCCCCGGAGCGGCGATGCCCTCGGACTTCATCTCTCTGCTCAGCGCCGACCTCGACCTCGAGTCGCCCAAGTCCCTCTACTCCAAAGGTGAGTCGGCCGCCGAGGCCACACAGGGCCTTCTCCGCGGCCGGCGCCGTCCAGGCCGGATTGCGGCCGGCCGCGCGGTTGGAGCCTCGCAGCAGGCCGGCGCACGAGCCCCGCCGCCGCGCGGATCCGCCTGGGGGCCCGGAGGCACTTCCCGAGAGCAGCCCGGCGCGGCCGGTTGTGGGTGCGGGGCGGCCTCGCTCGGTGCCGCCGGCGGGACGCCCGAAAGGCCGAAAACCCCCGAGGGGCGAAGAAGGCCTGGCTGACCGCGGGAAGCGGAGCCGGGCGCGCGGGCGGCACGAAGGCCCGAGGCGGAAAAGGCGCCCGGTCAGTGGTGGCTTTGGACGAGGGCCAGATAAGGAAGCGGAGTGGGACGGGGACATTGGCGGCCCTCGCCTGGCTGAAGGCAGGCGCAAAGACTGCCAGGAACCGACGAAGAGGCTGGAAGTCCTTGCGCCGCGAGAGGGGAAGCTGGACGGCTTAGTAACCCAACAAGTCTCATGAAATTTCTATTGGGGAGGGGAAGGAGGTGAGTAAAGGTGAGCAGCAAGGGGCGACCTGAAGCGTGAACAGCAAGTGAAAAGGTTGAATGGTCGCAAATGCCTGTTGTTCACAGAAATTGCCCATTAGGACAAACGGCATTTCCCTTTGCTCAGTATTGCTTCGATCAATCTTAGCAGTCACTTCACATTTCTATCAAGCTGTTGATTTATCACAGCGAGCTTTGAATTTGGAGAGGCTATTTTCAAATTGTCATGTTTGTTATACATCCTTCTCTTAGTTCCTTTTCGGTGGAATATGCTTTAAAGGTCTCTTCTTATTACAAATAGTTGTTAAATCTTTAGCAAAAGCTATTCTGACAACCACAGATGACCTTTTATTTAATATAGATCAGTGATAACAATTATCACACTAAGAGCATGTGGTTGTGATACCCAAGCAAATATGCATAATCTTACAATGTATTTGCTTTCAGAAATAATTCTGAAAGAATGGTAGTAAATATTATTCAAGTGGAACATCCTAAGTAAACCTAAAATACTGATTGCTGCAAATGCATGGACTGTTGTATGTTGAAGTATTAGTCATTTTGTAAATAAACACAATTTCAATAATTTTCATAGAGGATTTAAGTAAATATTTTTAAGCACACTTTTTAACATTCTTTTCAGTTTCTCATAAGAAAAAAGCAAGTACTTCATTATATGAATGGTAACAAAACTAGAAAGAATACATAAAATTATAAACAAATGAGATTTGAAAGTTTGTTGTAACAAATAGATATGCATCTGCATACACCCAGACACCATATATGTAACATTTTATATGCAACAGAAAACTCTGAGGTTGTTTCTGGGATCTATTGGAGCTTCTCCCAGCTTAGGAGTCACAGCCCGAAGTTCTAGCATTGCTGGATTGCTTTGGTCTTTCCTTTCCACATCCTCTAGTTCAGGAGTGTCAAAAACAGCAGGCCCTGGTACTTCTTCTGATGTTGCTGTCCCTTGATGCTGCTACATCTCTCCCCATCACTGTCTTCTGGTCCTCGTCTACTACCATGATGTCTGATTGATTTGCTATTACCTGCCTGTTGTCTGGGTCTGAAAATCCTACAGGATCTTAGCTCTCTTATTGTCCCTAACCTTTTGTGGAACCTCCCATCTGTATTTGTGAGGGTCTAGACTCTAGCCCATACCTTGTGCAGCTGTTCCTGTACACAGTGTCAGTTACTTGATAATGCTGTTCCTGCCTGCTGCCACCATTTCTTGGACTGCCCCTGAGGCTTCTCTGCATAGTTCTGGTAGAACTTCTGCGGCTCTGGTGCTTAATGCCTGTTCTGCTGCTGCTGCTGTGATCAGTTCAGCCCTTTCCAGTCCTGTGAGGATTTCTCAGCACCTCAGATATTTGTCCATAGTACATTGCATCAGGATCTCATGGCAGTTCCTCTGCTTGGTCTCACTCTGCATGTGTGAGTGGGTATAACATTTCTAAATATTTAGCATAACATTCTTTCACTCAAAAGGTAGCAATAAAGAAAGCAATGCAGGACATTTTAAACCATGTCTGCCTTTTATCTAGAAGTCTTATCTGATTGGGTGACTTTATTTCCTTCTGTTATAAACATCAACACAATTTAAAAATAGACTAAAGGAATAATTTAGTGCTTATCTAAGTACATGCTTCATCTTCACTGTCATGTGCTTAAGGCAATGTATAATGTAATCAGTCTTGCAATGAGCTTATAAAGTAGATTCTGGTCGGAGTCAGGGATGGCTCTCAAGGAGTCTAATGGCTGAATGGAGTTTTAATTCAGATGGTACTAGATTGATGCTTGGACTGCTTTTATCAGTTGCGAGAGTGGATACAGCAAACCATATAACGCACAAAATACATTAATATGGTTTAGACCACAGGTGTCAAACTGGATTTCTTCGAGCACCAGATCAGCATTGTAGCTCTCCGCAGACTGGCTGAGGGGGAGGGGGGAGATGGGTCAGATGCCTCCTGCAGCACCCTGCTGGCCAAGACAGGGCCCATGCCCCATTTTTGCTAGCAGAAGCACCACTGGCTGGTCCTTTGTTATTTCCAGGCCAGCCCTGTGGGCTAGATTTAAGCACCCCACAGGCTGGATCTGGCTTGCCAGCCTTCAGTTTGACACCCCTGCTTTAGACTGCAAATTCATTTTGTGGCATTGATTTGGTTGGTATAGTTGGTATAGTTGGAAGCTTACAAGTCAAAGATGTGGCAGGAAACTAGGAAAATAAATGGTAGTGATGGAAATTTATTTATCTTGGCTGCCACAATAAATACAAAACTATTGCCTTTCCTACTCATTTTGCATTGCATCTGCTATCATTTATATCTTACATTATAATCATAGCAGCAATATGGATTTAAAAAAATCTTGTATGATAACATTTCTTGAAATGTACAATTTATTCAGTGGCTTGCTACATTCAATAATTACTGGGAAACAGTGATAAAATGTTTTTGTTTTAGACAGTTGAAGTTTAATTTAGCAATTTATATGAATAATTGATCCCTGATTCAGTTGCTCATAACTGTAGCTTTCATATTTTTAAAAGATAAATACAAAAACCAAATACATAAGCATTCCTGTCTAACCAAGAACAGTGGCATGCATGGCAGGGCAATAGCATTGATGGACTTTCTCAAGTAGACTGTTTACTACTGAACAGACTATAAACCGAGAAACACTTCAGTAATAGCAAATCTATTTATAGTCATCTCGACTGAGAATTTGGCACAGAAAGGGGCTTGGACAGAATCTGAATGCTTCAGCATTAGGTATATGTGCCTGGTAGTTTGCCCTAGCAAGGTAGAACCCTCAGAAATTTCTCAGTCTCCTTAATCCCCAGCTTAATTCCAGAGGCGTGAGAGAGATTTGCCATGGCCCTCAGCAGGTAGGGAGTCTAGCTGACCTTGACTGATATTGAAGGCCCAAATAAAAAGGGTTGCATTTCTCAGCTGATTGGATGGGAGACTACAAGGATACTTCAGGGCTTCAGTCTGGGAAGTTGAGAAAGATACCCTGAGAGAAGGCAGTAGAAAACCTGCCAAGAAAATTAGCAATAAAAATTTATAAAGATAAACTGAGCTCATCTCAAAAGAGAATCTGTTTATCAAATTTGTATGCTGTTTTCATCTCATGGTGTGGTTTTTATGTAAAAGAAGGCTAGCAATAGATCATGATAAGAATATGGTTGATTCTTGGTTTACTTTCTCTTCTGCTAAGGTTCTAATGCCTGCTTTTAAGGCCATCCTTGTTGAAGCAGCACTTGCTGGAGTTTTGCAAAATCCAGACTAGTTTGCCACTAGTTTAACTGAGAAAATGGCAAATAAGTACTGTAAACACTTAAGGAAATAGAATTGTTTGCTTAATCCCATGATTGGAAATTAGGAGCTCCCACAAATCAGGGACCGCAGGGAAGTAGGTGTTCCAGTTTGATTATTAGGAATGAAAGAATCGATTTACTCATACATATATTAGATAGACATCCTGATCGTTTTAGCAATTATGAGAACTGGAGAATATTTCATTTGTGTCTATTTGTCCTTAGATCTTTAAAGCTATCCCTGAGCCATTTCCCATGCTTGTCCAAGCTGTTTTCCTGCTGCATCATATGCCTTTCATACTGGAACAGTATAATACACTTCAGAAAAGTTTATTTTTGTTGTATGCTTAAAGCATTCTTGATTAAACTAAAGCACACAGTTGTGTGTTGATAGTAAACAGTATCTATGACAAGTACATTTGCAAATGAAGAACAGCAAGAAATCAACATCAGGGTTCTGTTCTTGGACCACAGCTTGCGCATAATTGGTTCTGAAGAATAGCTGATATGGAGTTGAAATAGAAGGGCCTTTGATCCATCCATCCCATTTCTTCCATTTAGAAGCCCAAGGCTGGGTAAATAGCATCCTCTCTCTATATTTTTCCCCATAACCACCATTATGTGGTTATTGTACATAGAAATAATTTATCTTCCATGACTGAGAGGGAATTTCAGCCGTCCAGTTCCTCAAGTCCAGTACCTTAAAGATTGTCTAGCATTGTTCACCTTTGTCATTGCTGATCATTTCTTCAAGTTTAAGTAAGGTTTTTTTTTATATTGCAAGTGTTTGCATTCATGGTATAGGTTTTTCTTTTTAGTTCTGTAGGTCACATGTCCCTAATTATGGAAACAAAAGAGATCAGTGAAAAAAGGAGAATTAACTTCTTGCCACATATTTGGCCCTTACTCAAGCAGATGGACTTATTTTAAATCCTTCAAGCAAATGAAAATGGGAAATGCCTGATTGGAAAAATGCAATCAAAGAATAAAGTGTTGCTCTATCTTTCAAGTCTAACAATAGATACAATATACATTGTATCAGCAAAGTTTGGAAATAAGGTAATAATAGAACTTCGGTGGTTTTGTTTTGAAATTTGGTATTCTTATAATAAGGCCCTGCCTTTTTGAAGTTTATCAAATGTTGCACTATTTTAATTCCACTATCTGGAAGTAAATGAGCTTAATTCATCAAGGAACAGTAGAAAAAGATGATAGTTTACATGTTGAATGTCTCCCCCCCACTTTTATTCTTGGCTGCTACAATCCTTTTAAAGGTTAATGTACAACCAGTATCTTTTCCTGCAATTTTGCCAAACATAGCGAGATCTACACCATAACAGAAAAAAGAATACTGATTTGCTAAATGGCAGCAGCAGTTGACAGAATAAATATTATCTAATAATTGCTTCTGAGTTCAGTTCAGTCAGCAAGTTGGGGGAAGTCCTTTCTTATACTAGTCCTAAAATGAATAGTTATTGTCTAGCAGAAGCTCATAAATATTTGTTTGGCTCACTAATGGCATTCTTTGTGATTGTCCTCAATCATGCAGAGTGGACTTTGGAAAAAGGCAGGATCATCTTTCATTTATGCAGGGCTTTGAGAAGATAAGATTAAAAGCCAGTCCTCCTGTCGCTCCTGTGGTTTGTTTCTTGCTTGGAAATAAGAATGGAAATAGAACTTTAAAATGTAGAATTAAATGCACTCATCCCAAGGAGCTGGCGAACGCGTTTCTAGATCCTTGTGCTCAACCTGTGGTTTATGATCCATCTAGTGATCAGAGGAGAATTGAGATTTAGATGACTATCTCTATATATTTCTTAAAAGAATGTACTGTAATGGTATAAACTGGACCTAGGACAAAATGTTAAAGTGTGAAACTTTTTTTTTATGTGGGATTTCTAACAATCATATTTAGTTGAAACTTTTTCTGATAGTTATGATACTAATCTGATCCATCAGGTGGAAAAATGAATTTTAGGAGAAATGTTGCATTCTTTTCTTCAGTTTTATTTTCCAAATTGTATAATGTTTTAATTTGAAGTTCTGCTGTTCAGAACATTACAGGCCTTTTCCAAAAGAAAATTTAGTCATTAATTTATTATTTGAAGACCCAAATTTCAGAATGATTTAAACTGATGGGTTTTTTTTACTGATACATGACTTAAAATATATGTTAAACTTCTCAAATACTTCACTCTGCCAAGCAACCCAAAATGAAAAATAGGTTGAACGTTTCTATGCCTTGTGTGGTTGTGTCATGGAACTATGATATTGAAGTAAAGAAGGAAAATGTTTCTGCCAGGAAAAAATGTTTTGGGTCCTGTGGTGGTGATTGTTTCATTCTTCTCTCTAAAGGATAATCTTTCATCTTGTGCAGAGTAGGTGAGGTAGAGGAGAATCCCTCCTGCAGGCGTTGCTGTTCAGTAGCTGAGCTTAATGCTCTGTCCTTGGTCAGCATGCAGGGCACCAGTCCACATTTTTCTTCCATCCCAAGCCCTTAAGAAGGGTTTATTTAATAATATTGCATGGAGAAAGTAAGTAAAGCTAAACTGAATGCTCGCTGTTCATGTCGATTTGAACCACAAACTAACTCAAGGCTTTGCTACTGAGTCAGACTCAAAAAAATACTGGCATTTCTACTTACTTGATGGGGAGACCTAGAAAGTAATCCATGCATGTGCAAATTGTTTTGACCTCAATGAAGACTGTAGGAACATAATAACAGTGATAGTTGTGATATTATTGGTTATTTTTTATTGATATTTTTTAAAACTCAGAATAGGACAGGTTGATGAAATAAATTAAAAATAAGCCTGTATGATCATGCTGATGATCTAATTAAATAAAGCTCATAAAAGTAGGTATAAGATTGTACTGTGTACATAAATGTTAAAAATATGTCCTAAATAATTGCTTGCTTAGATAGAATCAAAACAATCACATTTCCTGAATCAGATTTGTGCAACAAGAAATTAGTTGTAGATTAGTACACATATTGAGGGAACTTTTCATGAGTATCAGATTGTAGAAAACAGAATACAACAGAAAGTAGGACAAAATTCTTTCCCATAAAGTTTGATATTTTTTGGCACAAAGCATAATTAGAGGAGTAAATATATAAATATGTATTTAAATATATAAATATATGAAAGATTGGATCAAAGGTATTTGGTAATGCTTTTAACTGTCAGACATCATTTTACTTTTATTTGTCATGCAAAAATATGTATCGTTCTTCTGTAGGCTTAAAATATGTATTGTTTCTTAACAATTCTGGTTTTACATATGGGAGATTAGTCACCACTGCCATAATTTCCTTTATTTATGTTTTGTTGTTAAATAGCGGTGAACATTTGGTTTGGATCATAAATGCCTCTATTTCTCATTGGCAGAATCAGTCTATGATCTCCTCCCTAAAGAGCTGCAGCTGCCACCTTCCAGAGAACTCTCAGTAGCATCCATGAGTCAAACCAGTGGGGGCGAAGTGGGTTCGCCCCCCCCCGGGCGTAGTTGCTGCTGGTAAGTACTTCTTTTGGCTTAGATGAAGATTTTAATAAATATTAATATTATTGAACGTATGAGCAGTGCTGGAAAAGTTTGCAGATATATATAAAAAAGCAACACTGGATATGTTATTGCCCACTTCATCTTCTTCTCCAAACCTTGTTTGCCTTTTTTAAAATGTGGTAATTGCTAAATTATAATTGAGGTGGAGTGTTAAATATACTTCCAACACATTATTTTTGTTAGAGAAGGATTAAAGAGAATCAAAGAACCAGCTTTAATTAAAACATATTCCTTGTAATTTGAATATTTAGTTACTTAGGAGTTATATGAAGGCACATCAGCTAAATAGAATTTAAAATTACCATAAATTAAATTGAGAAATAATTTGGGAGTCTCTTACTTAATGTAGACTTTAAAGTCTTTTCTCCTATTTTTGTTTTTATTTTATCTTAGAGACTTCTGGAAGGAGTTGCTTGGTGTAAGCCTGTCTTAGACAGATTTTATCTTGGAATCATATATATTTGGAATAGATTTCTTCATAGTTCTATTCCAGAGTCTCCCCACAAAGCTGTTGCCAGGATTTGGCAACCGTCTGCTTGATTTGTGAAGGTATAGCTTGAGTCAAGGTTAAATAATTTGCAGCACTGCTCACTGTTCATGTATTTGAAATTTTTTCCTCATGAAATCTGTGGATTTAAGTGTAGATTAGGAAGGCTAGTCATTAAATTCAAAGAAGATTTTAATTTAAAAAAAGTCTTGCAGCATACTTTCCTTTGATATATAAAGCTAATTAGTTAGAGAAAAACAGTTGCAAGAAAATGCTAGCATTTTAAACCCACAGATCTTTAATGTTTTTCATGTTTGAGCTCATTTTCAAGCATTTTAAAAATTGGCTTAGGAGAACTAGTTGTCTGTTCCTTGTCAGCTTTGGTTGTCTGAGTCAGTCCAATTCTTTTCAAAAACAACATGTGAGTTCGTTCTAAAGAAACAAACATGCAGTAGTAGATTCTCTTGTGCTACTCCACACATTGAGCAACAAATTCTTTCCAAATACATGTATTGTACAGTAGTAGTAGAGTAGAAGTTATAGATAGATTTTGAAGTACTACTTTTCAGATAGTTGGCAGTTAAGCAATATTATTTACTATAATATTGGTTAAATTACTTGACTAAGTAGTAGCTTGTATTTAATATATTATACTCCCTAAAATATGGCTTTAATAGAAATAATCTCTAAAATCTGCTTTTTAAAGAAATATAATATATTTATACAGCAGGGCTAAACATAGGAAGGTTTAATTCCAAATGTGTACAGTGGAAAATTAACTTGCCCACAAGGCTGGCTTAAAAATTGCAACCTTGCTGTGCAAAAAGAAAGAACACAGAAGGATGAAAACTGGAGAACAGGAGAAAACTATGAGGCAGACCAAGATCTTTTTTTAAAAGTGGGGAAAGTTACAGTCATTTAAGAACAAAGAATAAACTGTATCTTGTGTGTGATAAGAGAAGGACCAATAAGGCATATCTTTAAATGTTCAACTAACATTTGGATACTGTCAACTGTGCACTAATGACAGTTGTCTTTACATTTCATTTTACATTCAGAGTCCTCCATCCTGAATCAGTTTTACTGGTGTCATTGACCAATGATGACCGATGAGAACTATTTACCTTATTTAAGACTTAGCTTCTTTTGTTCTCTGCTTCCTTAGCCATAAGGTGAGCTAGTATATGTTTCAAGTCTGGTAACCCCAGGTCTCTTTCATTGCTTTAATCAGTGGTTCTGGAGCACATTAACAGGTTACATAAAATCCGATTTCTTAAGGAACTCAGGATTGGCTGAGTTCAAGCATGAGGTCTTGCAAGAACAGACTGCTACTTCTGCTACTATTGATTGGCTTTTAATTTGCAAATCCATCTAAACCAGTTTAAAGCTAAGACATGGGAATTAATCAAGAGCACATTTAATTGTTTTAGTATAAGAGGAATGCTTCATGTTCATCATTCCAGATGTAAAGTGACTCCTTTATCAAGGATGAACTATCAGTTGGCAGCTGTTTTTACATGTTAAGCTCTAAAGAGATGCCTCTGTCTCAAAGCCAGAGAACCATCAATAATCATAAAGGAGCATACATTGATATTGGATGCATTACATGATATTGTATTACTAACTGGGACTAGTGTGAAACCAGAGAATGATCCTTACTCTTCATCTCTGAGAAACAGAAGGAGAAGAGGAAGAACCCGTGTTAGTTTATGCCTAAAAGCCAGGAGAAAATGCTTGGATATCATGTGACAGCCACGCCTTGGCCAGTTCTTCTCCTGTCATTTTGCCAGCGAGTGTGTGAAGAACTGGCGCACCAGTTCAGCTTCTAGTATGTATAAAAATAATTAATTAAATCTCTACTAGCTAATCAAAATATATAAAAGAAGCATAAAACAGGAATAATCCTTGGTTAACCTGAAAAAAGTATTCTTGGTCCTATTAAAAGATAGGTGGCCAGAGTATTTCTTAAAGAAAAGGAAGATACATAATTGGTGTGGAGATGCAAGATGGGCTTCCTGATAACCTCCTTTAAAATTGTATCTTAAAGAAATTATGGTACCACATACCAGCTTTCTGGGATGCTTTTCAGCGCTTATGTTAAATGCAAATTAAAAAGTAAATGCCTTTGAGTTAATTTTGATTTGGATTGATTCCATGGACATGAGCACGCAAAAAATTGCAATCTTGCAACTCTGATGGCATCCCCTATCCTATCTAAATATTAATCAGGCCTAGCTTTCTTACTTTTGAGCTCAAAAGATCAGAGTGGATCCATTTAAATTGGAATTATTATTTATTTGTTAAATTTATTTGCCTCCTGTCTTGCCATAAGGCTGCTCTAAGCAGTAGAAAATCATATTGATCATGTTTGCTTCAGTCCCATGGATTTTATTGCTTAAATTCTAAACAAGCCTAAAGCGGGAACCAATATAGTATTCTGGTTCTTCTTAGAATAGGCCAGGTTGGCAGGTTTGTAACAAGAAGTATGTGGGTATAATTGTAATGTTTTAAAACATCTTCCCACAGTTGCTGGGGCAGTGCATTTATTTAATATTGAAGTATATTCTTCAAATTGATGCCAAGTAACATCTCAAATGAGTCTTGCAAAGCTTTGCATTCTAATGGTGTTTCAAGAATTGGAAAAGCATGCTTCGAAAGAGGAGAAAATAAGTGAATTACTTTATAGTTAGATGGGTGGCATATTAATTTAATAATCAATAAGCAGATAAATAAAAGATCAAGCACAACTTCCTCTAAGTGGTTTAGTTTGTGTTGGAAGTAAGAGTTCATGATGGACACAGAGGTACAAGACCTGCTATTCTCCCCAATGCCCGCTGAGTAAAATCAGTTGCCCGTGGCTCATGATATGCAGGGGTCTACCCGGAGAGGTTTAGAGAAGGAGTGTCTGTCCGTCAAGTATGATTTCCCTGACCTAGACATTTTTGTTGCTACAGGAGCTGATATTTGGATAGATACATCAGCTATCAGGCTGCACTGGACTGAGTAGCGGTTTCAGTGTTTTACCAATGCTTACAATAAGTATGCTAGGGATAAAGCTGCCTTTACAAACATCAGAAGGGAGGGGGGGGGGGAGTTTAAGTGTTTCTGTCCCTGAGGTAGAATTAAGTCAACTAATAGCACTCGGGGAGGGGGTGGGGGTGGGGGAAGAAGGCAGGTGCTTGCCCTCTCAAAGGATGCTGTTGGCACCTTATCAGCAAGGCCTAGTGGCAGCTTCCCAGGGCCCTGCCTCAAAGGACTGAGTGCCGGTCTGCTGGTGGACTGCCTCTAATGATCATTTTTGATTGTCAGACTTCCTAGTCTGAACTGATGAACATGAACATCCAGTTAAAGTTGCAGGTAAGAAATAACAACTTGTGCATTTGTCAGTACAAATATTAAGTTACTCTGTGTGTCAAAGCAGATTGGATTCTGATTTGATTTTTTAAATGCTGTTACAGCATGTAAATGTAATGGGAAATTTTAAACTATTTGGGCAATAATGTAAGTGATCGATCTATTCTGAATCTGAATTGAATGTTTAAAGTAAAGGGGGTTGCTTTTTGATATTGCTGGGATGCTAGTTGTTTTCTCTATTAATACACTTAACTTGCATTCTAGTTTCGCCATTCAGAGACAGGCATCGTGTGGTGGGTTGTATGCTATCAGTAGTGAAGACAAATAGTACCAGAGACACTTAACCCATCCAATCTCACCCAGGGTATAGGTCGGTCTCGTTTCAGACTTCTTCATCAGTCTCTCTCCTTTCCTTTTTACTTTGTTTTATAAATAGTGGATTGTCTTAAGTTAACCTCTGATAAAGCTTTTGACATTGTATCAGTAAATGAAGCTGGAGAAGATTAGTAAGCCAAAATTGGCATGAAGGTATGAAAGCAGATTTGCAGCCACTTTGTCTGTGACTTTGACAGTACAAGATCTGGTGTCCCTCTGTCTTCACTTCAGAACTTCTAACTTTTTCTTCACTGACTCTGGAAAGTCAACTCTCCCAGTAATTGGGAAGAATTGTAACCATCAAAAATAAATAAATCAAGATTCCTAAAGATTACTTGTATGGGGGAATGCCTTTGGAATGGATCTGCCCTAACCCCTGTTTTAGGGGACGTGCACATTTTCTCTTCGGTCTCCTGAACAGTGAAGAGTATGTGGCAAATGTCTGCCATGCTTCATTCATTGGCTGCTTGTGCACATATTGTTTTGCATGGAAATGCTCAGAAGGACACCCGAGGCACTGGCCCCACCATCCCTATACACTGTGAAAAAGCAATTGAAATGTCTTCTTATCCCTAGGCTTAGGCTTAGCCTGTTGAAAAATCTTGTGCCTCTGAAGGCCTTCCTCCCAGAGTGCCCTGAACTCTCTCAGAGAATGAAATGCTAATGCAGTAAACAAATGCTTTAAGCTTTGCCTTTAAAAATAGCAATTTTCTCTGTGCCTACCAAAGAGCCTATGAAGGACAAGGTGTTTTTTTTATACAAATGTAAGTCTTCCAAGAGGAAAGACTACTACTGTTACACGTTATCTAGGAACTTGAGGAGCAGCTGCATATTTGATTAGGCCAGCTTCTCTGCTCCTGATTCCTGAGCTCTAAGATTTCAGTCTCACTGCTATAAAAATGCACTGGACCTTTAGATTATATACGCTTCGTCTCTGGAAGGCAGTGAACAAGGCTCAGTACTCTTTGGAAGTCACTCTGGTACCTACCATAGTTGTAACACAGAAAACAGATGGTGCTTTTTGTATGCTGTGTTTTGCTATCTGCTTGCTTAGAGGCAGAATAATAATCTGAACAATGCTACTAAAATTGCTACTGTGCCCTTTTAAACTACTACATGGTTTGTTTCAATTGCAGAATGATAGTATGAGAGTTCCAAGAGCTTTCAGTATGATGATTGGAGGATTTAATTATAAACAATTAACCATTTTATTGCCACAATACTCAAAATATTTGGCACATGATTATAATTGTAAAAATGGATTTGGTGGCCCTTAGCTTTGTTGATATGTAATATTGCATCTCACAGAATGCATAAAACTAACCCATCCAGCTTCAGTTTTATTAATCATGCAATTTTGATCCTAGAAATTAATTTATGCCCTAAAAATAATACTGAACATTGGAGTGCCCTGTATACACCTGTATTTTAACAGTGTGAAATGAGATTTCCGATAACCTTTTCCCAGATCCAGCCAATTTTGGGTCATAATTCTTCATGAATATCAGGTTTAAAGTGACATTTTGACTCCTGATTTGGTATTAATTTGTTTTTGAAGCTACTTCAGCACCAACTGATCAGTCAAGGTTTTGCTGTTACATACTAGACATGAATTCACATAATACCCTCTATTTCTGCCCTATGAAAAGTGAGCATTCATTCCTTGCTGAGGCATATTCAGTCCCTTAAAATGAAGTCTCCTTGCAAACTTCAAACACAGCAGCAGGATTTCCATCCTGGGCTACACTCTTTTCTGCTTAATCCCTGTATCGGTAGTCCTCGACTTACAACCATAGTTGGGACTGGAACACACCTGTTCTTAAGCCGCATAGTCATTAGGTGACTAATCATTTTTTTGCATGAAGTGAATCATGTCATTAAGTGAACCTGACTCCCCTCCCCATGGAGTTTGCTTGTGGGAAGTCCCCTGGAAAGGTTTCACGTGGCAATCCCCTGGTTCCAGGACTTTGCAACTGTTGTGTGAATTACCTGCCAATTGCCAAGCAGCCAAATTTTGGTCATGCAGCCACAAAGATGCTGCAATAGTCATAAGTCACGTCTTCAGAGCTCTTGTAACTTTGAGTGGTCGTTAAACAAATGGTTATAAGTTGAGGACTACTTGCATATTATAATTACTGTGCTAAATTGAAGTAACTAAACTTGCTCATTTTTTCAAGCTTTGAAAGCCTTATATCTTGACATAGTTTATTATATTCGCCCTGATCTATCCTAAGTCAACCTGAAACGCAGGGTTGACAAAATTTTACAAAAACAAAGCTGGATCTCTTGATTTCCTTTGTGTGTAAGCAAAGTCATTTTTTCCTTTTCAAATATCATGTAAAATAATATTTTGGAGGAGTTACTATTTCTTTGTAACATACTTCTCACTTTGTGTTAATATTGTTTAATAAAATCAAATAATCATTGTGTTTCTTGGAAAGATTTTTATTTTCATGTGAATTCCCTCTGTAGGGAATTAATCTGGCATAATGGTGCCAATGTGGATTTGGGTGATTGTGCTAATTCCACTTTTTAAGTAGGGAAATGGGTTGTTCTTTTCCAGAAGTGACAGTCTTTATCTCACTTAACAGCAGATAAAAATGGATGTTAGGCTAACAGATTGGTCAAAACATCCCAGGCAGTGTTTTGGACAGTTTACATCAGAGTTGAATTAGTCTTCCTACTTGATCTTCTCTTATGTAGAAATTCAGAGATTGTCTGTCACGTTTTGCATGGGTTTTCCAACTTGTAGAAAGTATTATTTATGCCAGTGCAAGTTTACAGCATTCTTTCTGCATGTATTTCATAATTCACACAGAATATCTAATCAAAGCAAGCTGAATAGCTGTGAGTGAATAGTTAAAATATACATTTGCTCTGTTTTAATAAAGATCACTTTAGAAATGTCAACTTATTCTAACTCAAAAGTGGCTGCAAATCAGCAATTATAGTCACTGAAACAAATTTTAATTTTTTTAAAGGAAAGCACTGCATTAATGCATGATATGAAGATTTTTTATAATTAAAATGCAGTTTTGAATGACCGAATTTTCCAATTTCAACCACTGCATTTGTTGAGGCACAAGCTGGAAAATGGAACTGGTATCAGTCAGCGCTCTAGGTTATTTTAGCAATTATCTGGCAATGGAATGAGGAATCCTGAGGAAATACCTCACAGATAAAGGTTCCTCTGTATAAAAGCTAAAATAGAAGATTGATTCATTCTTAATCTGCATTTCTTCCATTTTTTGATGATGTACTAGTATTTCACTTAAAGTGATCACATAGATAGATAGCCAAGATAATCATTTATTTTTGGATTTTTTTTAAAAAAAAGATTGTAATACTTAAAATCAGACTAAAAGCTAAGTATACACACTGCACTTGTTCCATTTGAGGCCAGTGGCTCATTAAAAAGTATTCTTTTGCATTAAGAAAAATATTGCCCATTTGTTTCCCTTCTAGAGAAGTTGCCACTTCAATTCAATTCTTCTGCAATTTATCTGATTTTGTAAGACAAGTTCACGTCAAGCTTTGTTTTGCTTCTTGATTTCACAGTATTCTGGAGCATCTCCAGAGGTGTTTCAGAGCCCATTTAATTCTTGAACAGTTACCTTGTTATCCAAGAAGATTTGGAAGCCTATGGGGTTCGTGCATAATAATTCCTTTCATTTGCATGAACCTGTCTTGCCTGTTCCCTTGACAGAGGCTGCTCAGGTTGAGTTCCTCATTCATGCTTCCTGCTTGAAGACTATTGAGCTACTTTTGGCTGTGGCGGGGATCTCTGCCTGACCCCCCTCCGCTCCCCCCAAAAGCATTCTTTCACCTGAGGAGAGAGCTGGAATGGCCTCTTCTCTCATCTTGCTTTTCAGGATCAGGACATCCTCCAAGTTAAAACCTTTGCTAACAATGCTTTTTTAAAAAAAAATTGTTATAAATGACAGTTGGTACCAGTTCCATTTGTTGCTATTCAGTTATTTTATATTTTATTTCTCATTTGATAATTGATATTTGGAATAATCAGCAGCTCTCTTCTCATTTATTTTCTCATTATTTTTATTCCAGGATTTGCCTCTGAAGCAGGGAGTGTCTGCATTAAAAATGACCTGTAGTTCTCTGCTTCATAGGTTAGAAACTTATTTTAATACTTCGTGGCTAAGCACAGTCCCAGGTTTTTGAACATTTCAGATGCTGAGCAATTGGCAATAATGTGACCTAAAATGCACATTCCTGGGGGTTTCTATCATTTTTGATAAAATGGCTTAAATTCATAGTCCAGATGAAGCAATGAAAGCACCTTTGTTTGCTTGCAACCATTTTGTGACTTACAGATTTTCTGAAAAGTCTGATTGCTATTATGCACTAAAATAAATATAATTTGGATATCTTTTCTGAAACATCAGTGTTGCTTAAGCCTTATATTACTTGAAGCGCTTAAATTCCAAAACAAGCCAAATTCTAAAACGTTAATTTGGGGTAAGAATCGGTTCACCAAATCACG
The DNA here is from genome assembly GCA_015471245.1 of Laticauda colubrina. NCBI lineage: Eukaryota > Metazoa > Chordata > Lepidosauria > Squamata > Elapidae > Laticauda > Laticauda colubrina. The sequence goes on along the minus strand of BLBF01000045.1, from coordinate 439,738 downwards.
CTACTTCAAAGGGACTGCTATAGCCAGCAGAGTTGGGATCAGGGACCCTGTATTGACTTATGGATTATACACCACAGATGCTTCTTCAGCTCCCTCTTCCTCCGTGGGCGGTGCTTGCAGCTCCTTTACCACCTCTTCCGGCCCCACCATTTACTCTACCTCAGTCACTGACAGCAAAGCTATGCAAGTGGAGGGCTGCTCCTCAGCCATGGGGGTAAGTAACCGTGGGGTAAGTGACAAGCAGTTAACCAATAACACAGTCCAGCAGCAGCAGCTACAGTCCACCCCGAAGAGGCACACAGTCCTGTACATCTCACCACCACCAGAAGATTTGCTGGACAACAGCCGGATGTCCTGCCAGGATGAGGGGTGCGGATTGGAGTCTGAGCAAAGCTGCAGTATGTGGATGGAAGACTCCCCCTCTAACTTCAGTAACATGAGTACCAGTTCCTACAATGATAACACTGAGGTGCCACGTAAATCTCGCAAACGAAATCCAAAGCAGAGGCCAGGGATCAAACCGAGAGATTGTGAAGAATCGACCATGGATATCTTTGATGCTGACAGTGCCAAAGCGCCTCATTATGTCCTTTCTCAACTCGGCACGGAGAGCAAAAGCAACTTGAAAGCAGGAAATGGGTTGGTATCTGCCTTTATGTTCTATCAACGTATGTTAAAGCAGACAAACAAATTAAAAACATAACTTTGATTTTTCCCTAGAGTTCAGCACATATTTTCACTGAGAAAGATGGGAGAGCTGATATTTGATGGTTTCTTATACTAAATGTTTTGGCCAGCTTAGCAGTCATTGAACAGGAACAGTTGTCAGCTTTTCCTTGTGGAATGTGATTGGTGTGTCAGAAGTTTTTCAGTAAGAAACAGGTTTAAAACTGAGCCACTTAAAGTTGGAAACAGCTCCTGCATATTTTCTGCAACAGAAATAATTGTGAGGACTTAAGTCCACATTTCACCTGCTTCTGTTTCATCCTCTGCATCAGTTAAAGGCAGCTGATTTTGACATTTCATATTCTGTCTAAAATGTTAAGATGAACCAAATTTGTATTTGTGTCATCTCAGTTCTGTAACTGATCTTTCAGAAATAAATCTCTATCCTGTTTTTTCTGTGCTTCTCAGTTGTGTGTGCGTGTTTGCGCAAATGTTGCCTGCAGCCTGCTTGGGTGATGGTTTCTCTTCTCTTCGTTTAATTGCATCTTGATTTAGGAACTCTGTTTACATCCCACTTCAAGAGTGGAAAGTGCACAGGTTCATTATGGAAGGAAATTGCTGGGTTTTTTTATCCAATGGCAGTCCTCACCTTCCTTTGGAATTCAGAGGATCACAAGATCCTCAGTGTTGGCCATGGGGCAATATGAGATGCATTTGCCTGAGAAATCAGCAACCCTCCACCCTGCTGCAACCGATTGCATTGCCTAGAAACTAAAAGAATTCTAATTTTCCTGGGAACAGGACATACCTTGGGGCGCCAATTTGTTTGATGCCTCATGTCAGCCAATAAACGTGGAAAGCTCTGATTATAATTTATGTGTGATCCAGGAATCTAGCCTGCTCGATCCTTTGCAAGCCAGTGTTACATGCTTAGGACAAATAATGTCTTCTTCCTCTGAATTTTAACAAGGTGGACAAGCATAGATTTATATTTAAGAAGAGGCAAAACACTGGCTGGATGGTCAGGATTTGTAATCTATGTTGATGGCAATAGGAACAGTTGGGTCATGGTTGGTAGATAGTTCTTTGTGAGTCAGAACCACTCTGGCTTACTGCATGTGAATGGACAGAACGTCATGCTTTTGAGTTTCTTGCCTCCTTTGAAGGACTTCTCTTGTTTCTTACAGAAAAGGCTATTTTATATTATCCGTGAGTCAGAAAATATTAAATTACGGGGAATAAAGTTTTGCCATGTAAAGAAAAAGCCATCTTGCTTTGCCTTCTCTGTTGTCCAATACTAGAAATACCACTTGGAGGAGGTAGATCATAAGAGACTCCAGAGTGAGGCTTGCCACGAAATAACCTTCCAGGATAGGATTATTATACCTTATTATACAGTGTGGCCCATAGTCTTATATGACTTGTTCTCCTCACATGAAAATTATAAAAGCCATACAAGGACAACATTAAAATGAAAATTGCTGATTCTGCAGATATCCACATTATCAAAAGTCTTCAGATGATATAAAAAGAGGCTATTAGAAGGAATGATTCTTCAAGAAGTAAGTTCATAATCTGAAAATGAACACTTTCGTCCTATGAATGTCAACTTAGAAATCAGCCCATTGAATTCATGCTGTTGACTATTTTTGTACAAGAAGTCAGTGTTGTTTAATTTTTTCCAGAACTGAATGCACTTCAGCTGCTAAATAACTACTAGAATATTTAATTAAAACAAAATACCTTCCTATCATAGAGATTCAGAGGTTGCTTTATATTGTGTCAAGTTGTGCATCTCTTCCATATTTGAAAGAGGAAACGTAGTTGGGTGTGCACTAATTGCTTTAAATGTGCCTTTCCCCAGGACTGCATCCTGGTGCACACTCCCAATCATGTCTGCCACTCGGATTCGAAGTGTTGCACAGCCCTAGTGTTTTCCAAGTGCCCCTTGACTAGGACAATTAGGAATTTATGCTTTTTTCAAGGATTATCTAGTGAGTTTTGTGATCCAAGCAGCAGAATGAATCCTGGTATCAAGAGTCTGTGGTGCATATTAAATCGGTGATAAATGAAACCGAATTTGGGGAGCTGATTGCAGAGATGGGGATAAGTTCATAATCATGATCAATTTATCAATATAATTACCTCAGAAAGCAAAATTGTGCAATAGAATTTTGGCTGCTGGAGCCCTGATGTTGAGCTCCAAATAATGCTTTTTTCATGCATTTGGGCTTCTATTATGGGTCAGAGTTCCTACTTCAGATGACAGGTCCCTGAGTCCTGGCTGGAGGCATCGAGAGGTTGGGGGCTTTTTGCACAGCAAGGCCTTCTGGAGGTCAGATTTTGAATAATGCATAGCTATGTTCTCTAAAGAAGGATGGCAGGAATTTGTTACCCACTTCTGAAGCAATAAAAGCCAATGGAAAATGTGGTGCCTGTATTCTCTAGGCTGCTCTTACATATTTGCATATATTCTTATAAGATGGGAAAATTTGTTGTTTTCAAAATGCAATTATTGTTTAATAATTTTAGACAATAGAAATTAGAATCCTGTGCAACTGCTACTATGTAGCCTGTGGTAAAATAAAATAAGGCAGAATTTCAAGTTCAACAATATTGTATGAAGGCTGGAAGTTGATTTGTAAAACATAATTTACTTCATAATACACATATTATTCATGAAAGATTAGCTAGGAGAGCTTTAACACATTGTACACATGTTTTGTAACATATCTCACCCAGTACTGGTTGTCTCTGGAACAGAAATAAAAACACCATTTTCTTGTATTTTGGATGCCCACTAGACCAAAGGTATCAGGCAGAAACGAACAACAAAATGAGATGCTAGGATCCTACTCTAATTTAGTGAAATCTTGCACAAAAAGGCTAGCTTAGATTTTCAGGGCTGGCAGGATGCTTAGAGGAACAAAGACAAGGGACCAAATGATAACAAACCACTGTCCTCCACTTAGTCTAGCACAATCTAATGCCCACTTGTAGGCTAGCAATTATTGTAACTCTGTTCCTGATCTTGAAGCTGGAGGTGTCATGATAAAGTTTTCTATACTTAGATAACTGATTTACCTGGACCAGAAACCTAGCTGAAAGAAGCTTTTCTGTCATTTTTACTGTCCCAGAAGTTAGGAAAATGTGGATCAGACTTGTCTGTGACATCCAAAGTTAGGCTGAATAGTTATTTTCATGGCTCCTCTGGGGTTTATTCAAACAGGTTTTGCCTCTGGAACTCCCCTTGTGATGAATCTTTACCTGGGTCATTTTGCTTCCATTTCTTCCCAAGAGGAGACAGGACAGTGGCTCTAAAGCAAGGATCTTCAAACTTGGTAAGTTTAAGACTCATGGACTTCAATTCCCAGAATTCCTGAGCTAACATGACTGGAAGAAGAATTCTGGGAGTTGAAGTCCACAAGTCTTAAAGCTGTCAAATTTGAAGACCCCTGCTCTAAAGCAAATAAAGCATTCTGATCCATTGCCATATTGCCTCTGCAAAGGATCAGGAACAAAGCAAGTCTGATAGATAACAGGAATGCAGGATTTCACTTTGAATGCATGGTGTTACCAATGGGAACTAATTGCTATTTGGATTCATTTACTTCTGAAAATACTTTTTGTGTTGCCAATAAAAAATATGCATGTGATCAGTCTTTAAATAGCTCAGGAGAATTGCATCAAATACAGCTTTTTTCAGCCTGGGGGCATGAATTCTTTCCATTAATATATTTGTTCTTAAGGAAAGAAAGAAATAATTGCAATCCAGCTTACTTAAATACCACAATTTCAGTTTCTCTCATTTTAAAATGCATGGAAAGTGCCATACGTGAATGGTCGACCTGATATATTAAAAAAATTCATCAGCCATTTTATACAGGATGTAGCCTAAATGACCACAGCCTAGATAAGTGTGTCACAGCCAATGTAGTTGTTTTAATGTGCTGAAATTAATTATGTTTTAAACTTACAATATCGGTTTAAAAATGTATTTAAACATAACTTGCCTGAAGTATGTAGCAATAGGGCCTAGGAAGCCTTTGGTCTAGAAGTGGTAAGGATTTATTTTAACCAGGTGACATTTATGAAGATGTGTTAGGTTAACTGTTCCAGGAGCTAGCATTTCATGCAAGCTGGTGAAGTAAGGCAGGTTGTTTAAACTGCTTATGATTAAAATATAACTATAAATTTTGTCCTCTAATTACCAGTTAAAAGTATAGGTTTTTAGATTTCTGGCTATGTTCTTTCAACTAGATACAATTTTTGTGAAAGGCAAGTAGAGAAATGATGCAGGTCTGCATGTATGTCTCTGGGTCTCCTGGTTTCCCCGACCATTTCGTTTGTTTGGAAGGAAAGCCTTTGGTAACCTGTTTACTAATCTGCTTTAATATCTCAGAACCCCAGAAGTCCCCAAAGCGACTGGAGGGAAGAAGAGCCCTATGTTGTGTGGTCAGTACCTGAGTAAAAGTGAAGGCAAAGAGCTGAAGATCCTGGTACAGCCGGAGACTCAACACAGAGCTCGCTACCTCACTGAGGGCAGCCGAGGCTCCGTGAAAGACAGAACCCAGCAGGGATTCCCCACGGTCAAGGTATGCCAGAAGCGGGGAGGGAGGGAATGGCTGGAAGGCCTGAGAGCCGCCCTTCTCCCTGACCTTACTGGAGTTTCTGACAGTGGGCTAGTCAGATTTCTCAGGATGAAGGCTGTCACCAGAACAGCCCCTCCAATCCACAGGTTTGTGCTTATGTTGTTGTTCCCGGCAAAGGACTGGATGTTTTTTTGGTTTAAGACAGGGAAGCCTTTCTAGCTGGATGGAAGGAGTGCAAATATAGAGCAGGGGCTACTCTTGGCTCTTCATGTTTAAATAAATGCACAGAGCACCATCTGTGTGGCCTCTCCTGAATGAAAGAGGGTGCTGTCACTGGTGTTTCACTTCAGTCTCCTAGAGAATATTGCAAATATGGATGAAAAAAATGTGATGACCCTTGTTTTGTATATATGAATTGGTTCAAAATATCCAATGACTTTGCATAAACAATAGAGCAGAAAGCGCAGTGGAACCCTGGAGTAATTGACTGAAAAGTAAACACTAAACATATTAGTTATCTACCCTGTTTCTCCAACAATACGGCCTCCCTCAGTAGGAAGTCCCAGCATGTTTTATAGGCATGAAATGAAATTAAGCCCCTCCCCCCAAATTAAGGCCTATATTAAAACATGCGAAATGGGGGGCGAATGGTGGTGGTGGGGGCTTGCTGTTAGGAAGTACTTTTGTTGCACACCCGGATATGGTGCTGCTTGGATTGACCTTGATATGAAGTGCCCCACCAACGCCGAGGTCAACATCCAAGCCGTCGCCACCCGCCCGCCCGAAGATGCAAAAGGGGGGAATTAAGTCACCCCCGAAAAGATGACCTAGCCATTTTTTCGGGGCTCAAAAAAAAATAAGACCCAGCCTTATTATATGAGAAACACAGTAGTAGTTTTATCTCTGAAAAATGAAAATGTGTTTCATTTAACTGCACACTCATGTCCCCCGGATATATGCAGTTTCTAAAGAATAGCATTAAATTCTTAAATGGTTTCTGATTTCATCATAAACATTTTTCTACAAGAGTATAATATATAAAAAGTCAACCCTGTCCAAAACAGACTTTTGAAAATGCTTCCTTTTCAGAAAGAACATTTATATATATATGCTCAAAATATGAATACAATAAAATCAACTTGAGGGATTGATAGAATATACCTGTCAGCCTTCAAGATCTTCTACTATCGCTTTGCATCTTTCGGCTGCCATAAGTAACGGGGGGAAGGGGAGGTTGGGATAAGTCTGGGAAGTGAGCTGGAGGTGTTACATTCTTCTGTTGTGTAAATGGGGGAGGGAGCATACAATAGAGTTAGGTTTCTATTTCTCACTTAGCTTTCTTTTCTCTGCGCAACTGCAACCCGTTATCAAAGTATTTCCAAGGTCAACGGACAGAGGCCTCATCATCACCTGAAGATGCCCACATGATCATATTCACAACTTCTAATTGGAAGTGTCATCTGAACTATTGGGGGTGGGAACATTTCCATCACTTTGTATATGTGAATTGCGCGCCTAATTTCTCAGATTCAGAATTCTTTGGTTGCTACCACTTCACTTTCGGTACAAGATGTCTTTTCTCTAAACTAAAGAGTCTTAAGTATTTCTTTCCTGGATTTTGAATGGAGCACCGCCTGACAATACCTAAAAATATCAAAATGTTTAAAAACCAAAGAATTCATCTGTTTTGCACAGTAGAGGAAGACTGTTAGTACCAGTCAGTGTTCGCTATTCAAAGTTGGTGCGTGCGTTGTTGGCAGATTAATAGTGCTTCATGTGGTCCATTAACTCTTGGTTTGTGATTCCAGGTGGAAGGTCACAACGATCCAGTGACATTACAGATATTTGTGGGTAATGACTCTGGCCGGGTGAAGCCCCATGGATTCTATCAAGCCTGCAGGGTCACAGGCCGGAACACCACGCCCTGCAAAGAGGTGGACATCGAGGGCACAACTGTCATCGAAGTGAGCCTGGACCCAAGTAACAGCATGACCCTGGCGTGAGTGTTACTCTCGGTAGATTTCCATCCTGCCCCGCTCGTCTCTGGGAACACTTTCAGGTCTCCGAATGTCTTCACGAGAGGAAATCTGACATTGGGATTCTTATTTATTTACTTATAAGGTTTACAAGTCCCCCTCCCCTCCAAACACAAACAGTAGGACTCTGGGTGACGTTAGACCCATTTTTGGCTAGAACTACATTTATTTGTAGCAAAGGGAAGTATGGAGGTTCTTTGGGAGGCTTTCTCTCCCCTCTCAGGCTGTGATGTGAACTGGAAGGAAAGCTTATGGTCACTGGTCATCAACCTGTAGCAGCTTCCTTGGTGTTCCGGTTATGACTGACAGCTTTCCACTTCTTTATCAGCAAAAGTGAACAACTCTTCTGATTATTACACACACTTACACACACAGAGAGACACACACACTTAGGGTAACCTGTTTGTATTATATTTTGTGCTCTTGACAAAAAATGCCTTCCCATGATCTCTTCTGAAACTGCATGAACTTCACAGGAGAGTCTGTCTCTGCTTTTCCACACAAGCCCTTCACTCAGGGCCTCTCTGAACACAACAGAGGAGGGGAGAGGCAGGCTTAGTGCTGGCTCTGAGAAAAGCCACTCTTTGGAAGCCCCTCAGTGAGCTCCACACTCCCATGCGTAGTATCTGTCACCTGGAATACTACAAGTCTCTCTTTGTAAGTTGGTCCCGTTTGACATCTTACACTGAGTGAAATAAATGCTTTTTGGAAGAGTTGGAAGGGACCTTGGAGGTCTTCTAGTCCAACCCCCTGCTTAAGCAGGAAACCCTATACCATTTCAAATCAATCCTTGTCCAAACTCTTCTGAAAAACTTACTGAGTTGGAGCATTCACAACTTCTAGAAGCAAGTTGTTCCACTGATGAATTGTTCTGTCAAGAAACATGGTTGACTAATATGTTTCTGCACTATGGGGACCCCTCCAAGGCACAGAGTGACAGCTGGGCACTGGGCCTGAGATAACAGACTTCTCCAGACAATCTGCATTGTCATTAACTCATTCTATATAGTTGCATATTGTCTGGCACGTTAAAACGCTCAGGACCTTTTGTTTTTAACAAAGAAATCAAATTGTACACAATATTTTGGGAACCTGGAAGTTGGGTGGCATATAAATTTAATAAATTATTTTTATTGCAGTGTTTTCCAGATATTTAAAACTAACATTGTTAGGTGATTCCAATACTTCTACAAAAACTAGCCTCTTTTGAATGAACTGTTTTAGTTGTTTAGCAATCCTTATATCCATTGCATGCAATGATGTATTTTCATCTCTTAAACCAAGGGATCCTAACCCCTGGTCTTTGGATTGGTGCCAGGTTGTTGTGGAATGCCAGCAACTGGGCCATGCCATCTGTGAGATGCAGGCAGCATGCAAAACCACACTCCTTGCGGTCTGCATAAAAAAGACTTTTTTTACATGGAACTGGTCGCTGCTGCCCAAAAGGTTGGGGATCGCCGTCCTAAAGCATCTGTTCTATTGTCACCTTTTATTGGTGGGAAAAGGAATTATCCAACAATATCTAGTGAAGGTCCATGTAACAGAGTATCCTGTTTTCCAAAGTGAAGTTGAATGCTTGATCCTCTGGACAGCTCAGTGTTCTTACCACCACAGCTACAGGGCATTGAAATGTGATGATTTGGTGGTTGCTTCTGTTGTCACTGCAGACCCGCTGCATCTCTTAAAAAGCTTACCACTTCCTATGCACTAGCAGAACTAAAATAATGGAAAAATTAATCCTATGTTGCTAGGGTGGACTGTGTTGGAATTCTGAAGTTGAGGAATGCAGATGTCGAAGCCCGAATAGGCATTGCTGGTTCTAAGAAAAAAAGCACCCGAGCCAGACTGGTTTTCCGTGTCAGCATCCCTCGGAAAGATGGATCTGTTCTAACGCTGCAGACTCCGTCCTCGCCCATTCTGTGCAGTAAGTGGCAAAGCCCCTAATGACCAAAAGCCCCCCTATTAGTTGAGCTATCCTGCTTATCTCCAGAGGATTAAACTTTACTAAAACAGAACCATAAACTATTTTTAATATTTACAGAAACAGAACTTAGGAGAATCTGCATAAAATAATCTATTTTAGTGACATGAAGAATAAAACATGGACAGAAAGAATTTAGATATTACATTAGGATCTCAGCTCATAAGTGTGTGCCATTCCAAGAATGGCGATGGCTGGTCATGAGTTCCCAGGGGAGGAAACTGCTGTAGTTTCCCCTGCAAAAGGAAAAGGAGTCTTACTTTTTGAATCTGATTTGCTTAAGCTTTTCATAGCATTTGTCCTTTCCACATATAGGTTGTTAGATGCCTTGGGGTTATAGCTGATTGTGTGAATATTTTCCATTAAATTGCCTTTTTTTCTTGGCGTAGCTCAACCTGCAGGTGTGCCGGAGATCCTCAAGAAAAGCCTGCATAGCTGTTCAGTGAAAGGAGAAGAGGAGGTCTTTTTGATTGGGAAGAATTTTCTGAAGGGAACCAAAGTGATCTTCCAAGAGAATATCTCTGGTGAGTAGCAAGGTGTATTTGCCGAGGTTGGGCAAATGAAGCTGCAGGGGGACTGGGACGGCCACCTTGAGAGCTGTGACTTCCTCAACAGCTGACTGGTGCCTTTGGATAACAACTTTCCTACCTTGCTTTCAAACAGATGAAAGCTCCTGGAAAGCCGAGGCAGAAATTGACATGGAGCTGTTTCATCAGGTACTTGCTTCCTCAGGGATGTAATTATCCATTTGATCTTGAGAATATTATTGTAGGCATTACTATTCAAATGATCCCATTTTATGATACATTTTGAAAGTGAGGTTCAGATAGGCATGCACATGCATTTTCGGATACATTTTCTATAATCTGTGGAAGCTTCACGGCTGAATGTAAATTAATACTATGGTGAGAGCAATAATCTGAGTTCAGATCTTTAAGGCAAACAGAATTGAAGGAAAAAGTAGTATATCAGACAGGAGTGCTATTTTTGTAAGTTGCTTATAGGTGAGCTGTTTTCCACCGCAGTCCTTTGCTTATTTTTCTCTCTCCCAATCTTTCCTTAAATTGCCAAATTGCTGTGCATTTCATTTCTTCTGTAAATTCTCTTTTGCACGGAAGCCATTTCAACTTTTTTGAATTTGGCCATTTGGGAGTCCTAGTTCAGCTGTGATAAAATATCAGTTTCAAAATGGTAATTGCACGTGGAGTGATCAGTTGTTATATTTAAAGAAATCTTGCAGTAAATCTGCATTCATATCTAAGATCCAAATGTAAAAGTATTTTGTACCCCTTGTTTTCTGCTTCAGGAAGACCAGCGATTTATCTAGCAATAACCAACTTGAATACCGCTTCACAGTGCTTTACAGCCTTCTCTAAAGCGGTTGACAGAGTCAGCCTCTTGCCCCCAACAATCTGGGTCCTCATTTACTGACCTCGGAAGGATGCAACCTTGTGCCAGTCAAATCGAACTATTGGCAATGGGCAGAGTCGGTCTGCAATACTGCATTTTCACTGCACCACCGCAGCTCCTCGAGGCTACTCTAGGTTAGGGATCGCCAACCTTTTGGATCCAAGGGCCCAATAGATTCATACTTTTAAATCCCGAGGACCATTAATACATTTTTTTTAAAAAAAGCTAATATATTTAATATAAAAAATAAAATATAGCATCGAAGCCTCGGAGACGCAGGCAAAGCTGCCACAGCGGTAGCGCCCTGAGTTGCTTGCTTCTCCACTAGTGCCTCCTCCTCCAGCATCTCCTTCTCTGGATAGGGCAATTCTTAACTAACCGAGCATGCGAAGGCAACTCAGGATGCTACCACTGTGGCAGCTTTGCCTGCTTCTCTGAGGCTTCGATGTAGGGAGAGGCAGCGAGGGCTGGGAGAGCGGAGAGCTGGGCACAGCTCTGTCTCCCTTTCCTTTCCTGCCTGCGCATGGGCGGGGGGGGGGGAGGAAAGAGGTGGGAGCAATTCAAAACTAAGAGAACTAATGGGGAGAGCTAATAGTGGGCGCTGGGGGTGGGGACTGTTGTTGCCACCACCATGTGTGGGAGCTGGTTGGCATGTGCACCTCAGGGACCTGATTCTGGGGTCCCTTGAAGAGCCAGGAGGTGAGAGAACTGCGCGGCCCAGATTAATTGCTTTCGGGGGCCATTTCTTCTGCGGCCCACCAAAAATTTTCCGCAGCCCACCAGTTGGCGACCGCTGCTCTAGGGAACAACACAACTGTAAAGCTATATGTTTGAACCTCAAGTCATACCTAAATGAAATCCTCTTCTTTGGTGGAAGAGAGGGATTGGGCTCTGATGTCCTCACAGAAATAGCTGTTAGCAAACTGGTAGTTTTCTGAGTCCAAAGAACAGGGCAGGTCTTGGATAGGGAGCCACCATTCCTACTCTTTCATGGTTGTTAGGATTGGGACTCTTTGGTGGAAATTTTGCTCAGCTTGGAAAGTCAGAGTTCTTCATGTTCAGAGTTTGTGTGGTTAAGTGCCAATGTACTTAATTGCCTTTAAGAGCTCAGTAGAGGTAGCAGAGTTTGTTTTAGTCCTCCACTTTTCCCTGTTCCCCCCCTTTGATAAATTCTAGCAAAGGAAATCACCAGCAAGTTTTTGTTTGTAAGCCAGATTTCTGAAATGAAGCAGAGCTAGGAACAGGAACAACTGGCCCTTATTGATAAACCTCTAGATTTTCTTAGGTCAGATATCACAGACTGAAGGCCGTTGATATCTTGCCACCTTTTTTTTCCTTTCAGAATCATCTAATTGTGAAGGTGCCACCTTATCATGACCAGCAAATAACTACACCTGTTTCTGTGGGGATTTTTGTCATGACCAATGCTGGGAGATCACATGACATACAACAATTTACATACACTCCAGATACATGTATGTAAAAAGCATAATATTTGCAAGGTGTGGGGTCTTGGTTGAAGTTTGCATTGCTTGGCTAGGGAACTTCTTAGGGAACACAAATCATTGGCCTTAGGAAATCCTAGGCAGCTCTTGCAGTTTGAGAAAGGGACTTACCGTGTATACTCTCATATAAGCCAATCTCGCGTTTAAGCCGACCCTTAAAAAACTGCTCCAAAATGAGGAATTTTGCAAAAACTCGCATATAAGCCGACCGCCAAATACCATGGTGTGTTGTTTGGGCTAATAACAAAAGAGTATCAATATGAATGCACTGATGAAGGTTCATTATCAAAGCATTTGTGTAGGAAACAATATTAACTTAATTACCCGGTATGTAAAGAATCTGATGTTGCACGTGACAATCACAAACACGAAAGCGGTCCTGTGAATGACTAACCAATCACAGCGTGTTATGATCAGGTGATAGAAAAAGCAAAATGGAGGCGCCCAGAGTAAAAAAAAATGTGCTTAATTAGACGTAATTATGTTGCATTATGAGGTACAGTTAAAAATAACATTGAAATTGAGTTGTAGTTTGTCAGAATTAACTTTATTTAGTGCAGTCTCAATTTTTCTGGCTGTATGTATGATATATTGTGATATTGATGATATTGTGTGATCTGAGAAGTGGCGTCATGTCAGTTCGTTTGTGTGAGATCAGATTTATGCGCGTATAAGCCGACCCCCTAATTTGATTTTTAAAAAAAAAAGAGTTTTAGAGTCGGCTTATATGCGAGTATATACGGTACTGCAACTCCCACATATTTCAGGGAACTGTGCTGAATGTTTCAATCATTGGCCTTTGGTTCTTGAAATGTGTAACTTGAGCTTATTGCTGATCTGAAAAAGTGGGAAGCTTGACATAATTTCCTTGCTTACATTTCTCCTGAACATTTTGTTTCTTCATCAGCAGCTCAGACTCTGAATGTGAATGTGAAGCAGGAAATATCCAGCCCAACCCAGCCCTGCTCTTTTGATGATGCAGCCAAAGGTAATTCTCAACCGCAGCCTTTCTTATCACCTTAGCCGAAGACTTCATAAAACTGCTGAGGACATCACATTGACAAATGGCCATCATAATTGAGTGGCTTATTTGGGAATTTTAGGGCTGCAGAAGTTTTCGGTTAATGTATTATTTCTCCTTTGGTCTGTTTCCCAGCAAACTTCCAAAAATTCAAGTCTTGCAAACCTCTAATATGCTTAACTCTGAGAATGATTTTTACTGTGGTGAGATATAGATGTAATAAACAAGCAAGCTTTAGTAGGCCAGAGATTATGTGGTTTATCAAGCAGGCAAAGGTGTTTGTGCTGTGTCAGTCCTCAGGATGCCATGGGTGTTTGTGTAGCAGCCATTTGGGCCGACCTTGGCCCTCAGAGGTGTCTCTTACTGCAGAGTGCACAGCCAGGACTTGCCAGGAAAGGTTATCAGGTTCTCTTCTCTCTACTAGATGCTGTAATTTTGAGTGTCATCCTCCTGGGGCTGACTTAGGGAGTGAATTCTGCTCTTTGTCTCCTGCAGCGAACTCCAGTGGCTGCAAGCTGGACCAAGTCAATCTTCTCCCCAGTGCCTTGGTAACTCCTCTCAGGCCAAACAGTATCGTTAAGAATGAAGAGGCTGCGCCAATGGAACTTGTGGCCGAGAAAAGGTCTCTTCCTGCCTTTAATGTAAGCAGCAGTTCCAAACTGATTCTGGACATATGTCTTTTAAAGAGAAGAAGAAAATTATCAAGCTTTTATTCAGGACATTTGTTTGACATCTAATGTGACAGCTTTGGTAGGACTACAAATGTTTCTTTCACTTTTTCCAATAGACTGAAGGAGTTTTAACTGAAATGAAAATAGTTTTTTCCCTTGCTTGTAAAAAATATACCATCCTTTTAAAACTGAAGTGCATAGAAAAACTCAGAAAAAACTATTACAGTTTTGCCCACTAGAAGAACTGTTGGCATTCTAGCAAAATCACCGGGCAGGGGGAAGCTTTATGTCTTCTGACTGTAGTTTTAATACATTATTATAATCCATAATACATGCCCTCCTTCATAACAATGCAAATTAATGGTGTAAGGAACGAATTTCTAAAAATTGGTAAAATTTTTGGTGGAAAGTATATAATGTAGAATTCAAAATAGTTTATTTTCTTCCTGAATTATGGTCAGGCAGAGAAAAGTGAAAATTCTAAATCTTACTGCTGTGTGTGCATGTTTCTCTTCAGACAACCAATGCCATTGGGCAATCTCAAACAACTTTGGAGACCACTGTATCCAGCATCTTGGGGAATGGCACTTTCTCCTCTCCTGCTTCTCATTTAGCTCCAGAGAGTGAAAAGCAGCCACGGCAACCAAAGTATCCTCCTGAGACCAGGCCTTCCCTCCAGGTTCCGGACATGGTGCAGTCTGGCAGCTTTCCAGCTGCCTCTGCTCCGAGCCAGCTGCAGAACAGCGACACCCTCCTGCAGCAGGCCTCCCAGTTCTCCTTGAGGGAGCCTTCCTCCAGAGAGGCTTTGCAATCAGACAACACAGCCATGGCTTTGTCCCAGCTAACGGACACCCCCCAACAGCCCCCTTCCCTTCAGGAGTCTAGCCAGGCACTGCAGCAGCAGATCTCCTCAAGCATGTTCTCCTCGGCCGGCGGGGTGAGCCAGCTTCAGAGCACAATCCAGCAGCTGCAGGCGGGGAGTTTTCAGTCCAGCTCTGGTGGCAGCGGCAGCGGCAGCAGCAACAGCAGCAGAAACATTGACCTGGTTCAGCAAGTCCTGGAAGCTCAGCAGCAGCTGTCCTCTGTCCTCTTTTCAGGCTCCGAGAGTGAGGATGTCCAAGAGCAGCTCAATGTAGAAATTTTCCAGCAGGTGAGCCAAATCCAGAATGGAGTCAACCCGGGCATGTTTTCTTCATCGGACTCCATTCACTCAAGGGCAGAAGACCTTCTCCCCAGCCGAACCGAGACCATGTGCCCACAGCCAGATACTTCAATGGCTGGGCAGCAGCAGGCACAAGCGATGGAGACGTCTGCTGTGATGGTGATCGACATGCAACAAGGCCTTTGCCAGGCCCCCAACCGCATGCCCTCCGACTTGTTCGCCTCCTCTTCCTCCTCCTCCTCCTCCTCAGGAAATGGAAGCATCCAGCAGTCCCCAGTGTACCCACCAACTTCCCATTTGATAGGTGGGCTGTCGGCAAGCGAAGACATGCAAATGCAGTGTGAGCTGTTCTCTCCCAGCAGTGTCTCAAGCAACGACACGGGTACTACAGGGCAGCAGCAGGAGCAGGTGCCCACCGGCAGCCCTGCCATGTTCCCTGCTTCAGGCTCTGTGGACAGCAAAGAAGCTTCAGGACAAGCCAAGCAGATGCAGAGCACTGTCTTTCAGGCAATGGTCCAAATGCAACACAGTGGGGAAAGCCAGGCCCAGGTTGCTCTCTTTCCTTCCTCGGAGGACATGATAGCTGCCGTCCAAGGCACCGCAGCTCAGCAGCAGGGACTCTTCCAGCAGAGTGGAGAGATGCTCTCTCTCCAGACGGGCACTTTCTTGCCCCCGGCTGCCCACTCCCAGCCTCAGCTTTTCCACTCTCAGAGCCCCATTGGGGACACCCAGAGCATCTCTCAGGAGGCCCCCAGTTCTCTGTTCCACAGCCAGAATTCAGCCCCTTCTTCTGAACAGCTGCAGCAGCCCATGTTTCACTCCCAGGGCAGCCTAGGAGTTGTTCCGGACCAGCAGGCAGGCAGCCTGTTTCTCTCCCAGAATACTTTGGGCTCCTCTGTTGTGCAGGAGGAGCAGATGCCCTTCTTTGCTACCCAGAGCTCTCTTTCTCCCTTGCAAGGCCCGGCCAGGACTGAGCAGCAACCCTCCTTCCAGCAGCCCCACCTCCAAGGCCCTCTGCTCACCCAGGAGCAGCACCAGTCGACACATCAGGGCCTCTTCCAGGCCCAAGTTACTCTGGCTCCCCTCCCTCCCTCTGGGGTGCCTCCCAACCAACAGGGGGGCATTTTCCAAGCTCAGCATTCACTTGTGGCTCTTCAAAATAGTGCCTCCACCCAAGAACAGCAGCAGCAGCAGCAAAATATGCAGTTCAGCAGTCAGAATGCCTTGGGGTCTGTGGCCTCTCAGAAGCCAACGCTGCTGTTCAGCTCCAATCCCAGCACGATGACCAGCCAGGAGCAACAGCAGAGCCAGCCTCTCTTTCACCCCCAGAATAGCCTGGCCCCGAGGAGCCAAGAGCAGCAGCCCATGCAGTTCCAGAACCAGAGTTCAGGCTCCACCCAAGCTGAGCCACCACAGCCACCACCAAGTTTATTCCATGGCTCCCCCCAGATCCAGCTGGTCCAGGGATCCCCCAGCCCTCAGAAGCAGCCAGTCACCCTCTACATATCATCGGCTTCCATGTCTGCCTTGCAGAGCAACATGAGTCAGCAGGAGTTGCAGCAACCCCCCCTGTACTCCCCACAGAGCAACCTGCCAAATATCCAGGACTCTCCTTCGCCCCCCCAGCAGCAGCAGCAGCAGCAGCAGCAGCAGCAGCAGCAGCAGCAGCA
>BLBF01000045.1:404540-419551 GCA_015471245.1 Laticauda colubrina | reverse complement strand
ATATATATATATATATATATATATATATATATATATATATAAACACATATGTTCACACAAATATGTTCTTCTTGCCACAGATTTTTGTGGCATGTGTGTGAGTTTATAGTCTCTTCTCCCACCACCTGGTGTCTGGTTATGGGGGAATGGAGTATTTCTCTACTTTTTGTGGCAGGCGTTTCTTCTTTGTCTCTGGCCATTCCATCAGTGCTGACTGGCCGTGAAGGCAGCTTCATGCCCGAGGGACGGAGCTCCTGCTGCTGGGGGACTTTGCAGGGGAGTCCCTCAGGGTGACTTCTTAAAAGCTGGGATTTCATTCCGCTTTTATTCTCTGTTAATGTCTAACATTTTTGCAGGCTTTTTAATTTAAAACACTAATACCTTCTGCTTTCCCTCTTTTGTAAATCCTATCAATTCCTTGAACCCAATTCTGATGCTGAGAAAGAGATGCACACATGCTGAGGGAATTATGGGGAGGTGGTAAGGAGAGTCCAAAAGTCCCCAAGCCAGTTTGCTTTCTTTGGGTGTGGGGGGGTCACAGTCTGAGGTCAGCTCCTTGTCCTGTCTGGGGGGGGGGGAATGAGCCGGGCAGTCTGGTGAGCTGCTTGGGGCCAATGCTGAGACACCTGGGACCAATTCTTCACTGAACCAAGGTTCTGCCCAGGAAGCTGCTGATCCTCCTTGCCACTTCTTGTAACTTCAGCATCTGCTGCTTGTGCAAAATGGTGAAATTGATACTTTCTTGGTCGGTTTTTACTTTTCCTTGGTCCAGTTTAGGTCAATATTTAAATGTGCAACATTTTGAAGATGTGATTTGGTTATCAAATGTATCTTTTCGGAGCAAAGGGGCTGCTCAGTAGCTGGCAGAGGCTGGTCCTTCATCTTTGCTCCTGCTTTCTGTGGGTAAAGGGAACGGAATAAGCAGAGCTTCCCTTGGCAAGCCCTTCACCCGGCTGCCTTTCTGCACAAAGGCTACAATTCCCATCTCACTATTTTCAGGGCACCGGCACAAGGAATGTGAGGGACACTGAAGAACAAGAAGGCTAACAGGGAGGAAGGATCAGTCTTTTGTTGTGGGAGATGGTCCCTGCCTTTGATGTCAAACTCCTTAGCTAAAGCAGGGATTGGGGGATTCATTTGTAGAATTAAGTAAGGCTTTATGGTTACAAGCCCCAGGAAGAAGATTAAAGTTCAAAAGAAAGTATAGTCTTTTAAAATACAGTACATCCCCTTTGTTGAAATTTATTGAAAGAATTTCCCCATACAGGCAGTCCTTGACTTACATCCTTTCCTTTTGTGACCAAAGTTACAAGGGTACTGAAAAAAGGGGGTTCCACTGATCCTCCCACTTCACTGTCACCGTCTCCCCATGGTCAAGTGATCAAAATCCCAGCCCTTGTAGAGCTGCCGGTTGCGGTGTCCCGGGGCAAGAGATGGCCGCTTGAGACCCTCCCAGCCATCTTCTGACAAGCAGAGCCGGTGGGGAAAGACCGATTCAGTTAAGGACTGTGTGGTTGGCCTGGCAACCAGGGCAGCTAAGGGGGCAAAATTGAGTGTCATTCACTTAGAAATTGCCATTCTTAGCAATGGAAACTCTGGTCTCAGTTGTGGTCATAAGTTGAGGATTACCTATAGAATAAAAGGCAAATTGAAAGAAAAAAGAAAATGCAAGAAATGGGGAAAAAAAAGAATTTAATTTTCAACAGACAGTTGATTTAATAATCCCTCCTTAGATATATATAATGAAATGTATAATCCCTCAGTCCCTTATTTAGTCCCAGCCTGGCTTAATCTTCAAACCCATAAGCCGTAGTTTCATTTCTTTTTTCAGCAAAAAGTCCATGAGGTTTTCAGTCATTCAAAAAAAAAAATTTTTTTTTTCTACAACTAAATATTATAGGTCAGTTTTGCCATTTCTGCAATCCTGACATTTTCACAATCCATTCCTCCACTGTGGGGGTTTTATTAACCTTCCATTGCATAGTTGTGCTTATGATCTTGCTGCAATTACCAACTATAAGATCAGTCTGCTATGAATTTTTCCTAATTCATTTTCCATAAGACTGAATAAAGAGAGTTACAGTTTCTTTGAAATATTAATCTTTTAAGATTCTTTGCATCATTGTGTGAATTTGTATCCAAAGTTTTAATGGCTTTCTCACAAGTCCATCATGCATGATAAAATATCCTCTCATGTTTTTAACATTTTAACACTAGTTTGAAATACTTTTATATTTTTTGGTAACTTTTCTGGTGTCATATACCAATAATACAACATTTTATTTAAAAATTCCCTTAGATTTATAACATAATGTAAATTTACCACCAGTTATCCAGATTTTCTCCCAGTATCAATCTCTATTTTATATCCAAAATTAACAGACCATTTTGTCATGCAATCTTCAACTTGTTTATATTCCATTTCAGATTCCAAATTTATACATCCAAAAGTGCTTTTTGCAGGGGGCAGTTGGACACCAGAAAGTGGCTGCCTCTTGAAAAAGCATCTTTGCACAACCATGATCTGGATGACTCAGAATTATCGTAGGTATTTTTCCTATTACATATTCATTAGTTCTGTACAATTTAGTTTCAAATTCCAATTTATTTTTTCAGTTTCACTTGTCTTTCATCTGCATTAACTGTACTTTTTTACTGTTTTTACTTTTTAAAGTTTTCTTTTTCTTTTACTTTTCAATCCAAACCATTGAAAGTTATATCCCTCTGAGATCAGCTGTTTTTTTCATCTTAATTTCTCATCCTCGTGTATGAATAGGTCTCATGTTAGCTATTTCTTCATATGTACAGCTTGTGTTCTGTAGAATGCTTCTTTGCTAAAGGTCAGTGTATAAAGGTATTTTCAGGCACCACCAGTGTTCATATTTATTTCATATTCTCAATGCATTATTTTTCACATAATTAAAACCCACATTGTTATGCTACAATAAAACCTACAGCATACAGCAAACAGACCTCAGATTATGGCCCTCCGTTTCAAACATTCCTTTTTTCTCAATAAGACCCATCCTTTCATCCAAATTAAACAACAGACTGCAAAATATAAAGTGAAGTAATTCTAATTCTCCCTATCTTTGCATCCTGCATAATTTTGAATTTAACCCATGATTTCTTGCCCTACCACACAAATCTAGATACAATTATTTGCTGCTGTTTAACCAGAAGCATTTTTTGAAACTAGAATTGTTTGAAATAAAAGCACTATTCTAGTTAATGTGTTTGTTGTTCTCATAGAAATTCTTCCAAGCTGTGTGAGTTGCAACTTTGCTTTTCTTAGTAAATCTTCCTTAATTTCATTCCATAACTTGATTATGTTATTACCTTAAAATAGCACACAATTCACATTAGACAATCATATCTAACGAGGAAGCCATTTGCTGTAGTGATTAAGATTTCAGGCTAGAAACCTGGAGACTGTGAGTTCCAGTTCCACCTTAGTCAAAAGCCAGCTGGATGACTTTGGGCTGGTCACTCCCCCTCAGACCTCAGGTGAAGGCAGAGACAAATCACTGAGGAAATCTTGCTAAGAAAACTGCAGGGACTTGTCCAGGTAGTTGCCAGGAATCAAGACTGACTCAAACACACTCATGCATGCGTGTATGCGCGCGCACACACACAGAAAAAAAATCTTGTTTCTCAGTCAGAAAAAAACCCAATAGCCACTAACAGATGGAGGTGGCCCCCAATCATTGCAAGCAACTTCTGATTTAGCTTTGTAAGCAGAGGGTTTCCCAAAGCATCAGATTCTTTTCAGCTGGACTTCTTCATGTCCTGAAGCAATAACCAGGCTGATCCTTCCTTCCCCTCTGCCATAGATGCAGCGGCCGGCTAAGGCTATTCCATTTGGGCTGCTCAGAATCGGCTCTCTCGACTTGTGGGACAGGCCTGCTCCATGGGAATGGAGTCTCTTTGGAGCCAAAAGCTTTGTGAATGCTGGAGGTGGTCCCTACATCTCTCTGCCCCTAATTCCTAGGTGTTGGTCACCTTGCAAGGGAACCTGCAAGGATCATGGGAAACAGGGAGGCTCCAGGCTTTGCCTTCTGCCCGTGTGCCCCTACTTTCTTTCCTTCCTCTTATTTCCTGCGTTCCTGCTTTGCTTTGGGCGGGACAGAGATCAAGCAGCCATTGAGCAGCCCCTTCTGGATCCTGCAATGTGAATGTAGCCTGACTTGGCCCATTGTGCATTTGTGTATCTCTGGCTTGTGTCGGTGGGTTTCTCAGAGCACTGATAACCAATTTTCAATTTATTCTGTTGAAGGGGCTGGGGTGGGGTACTTCATTTGCATTTGTTTTTTTAGCTCTTCTGTGATAACTTGTTGGATATTAAAGAGATATTTTGCTTCTATTGGGACATTTGTATACTTGCAATTATATTTCTGTACACAGCTGCAGTCCAGAATAAAACTTTGAAAGTTTTCATTTCACAGTGTATATCTGTTGTGCTGTTCTTTCCAACATCTTCCATTTAATAGCATGAATTCTCTGAGTTTTACGAAGTGCCTTCCTCTCAGGCTCAGAAGCTGAAGAACACCAAGACTGCAGGAAGAGGCTCAATGCATGAACATCCTACCCATTCCAGAGCCTTGTTTTTTTCTGTTGCACTCAGTTTCTCCACTTGGGGCTGCACACTTGGTATTCCCAACAAATTTTGAGGTTGTCTGAGAACAGCATTGGGAGAAATGCAGATTTCTGTCTTGGCAAAGTGGGGCGGGGGAAGGAGACCTTTAAAGTTTCTAGGCTTGATGATCTTCTGGAGTTGGCCTGCATTTGCTTTTCAATATGGCAGCCGCCAACAGAGATGGAACTTTTTGTTGTTTTATGGAATGCAGATTGAAAAATGCTTGTGACAACCCATAATATGTTGAAATAGGAATGGGAATTCCCTGAGCTACAGTTTGGGCACCAAGGTTTAAGTTCTGATCACAATAGCCATACAAAGTGCTAATCTCACCTCTGCACTGGTGTCCTCTATTAATTCTGCATTCTGAAACTTGAGACAAGCAACCGGATGTGGCTCACACCGACTAAAAGGAATTTTCTCTGCTTCTTGGGTTGTGCATGTCTCCACTGCAAGGCCGGTGGCCACTTCTAAACAACCTACATCTACAGACCTCACAGAAAGAGTGAGCGAAAGAGAATCAGGTTGCCTCGATTTGCCTCGACAAAAGCTGCTTCTTTGGAAAACCGGCAGTGCAGCTAGTCCTTGAGTTACAATTGAGGCCAAAATGTATGCTGCTAGGTGAAACGTTTGTTAATTGAGTTTGCCCCATTTCACAACTTTTCTTGCCACAATAATTGTGAATCATTGCATTTGCTGAGTTAGTAACATGGTGGTGAAGTGGATCCAGATTCCCCATTGACTTTGCTTGTCAGAAAGTTGGGAAAGGGGATTACGTGATCCCTGGACATTGCAATGGTCATAAATATGAGCCACTTGCCAAACATCTGAATTTTGATCACATGACTGGGGATGCTGCATGGTCGCAAGTGTGAAAAATGATGGCCATAAGTCACTTTTTTCAGTGCCATTGTAGCTTTGAACAGCCACTAAATGAACTGTTGTAAGTTGAGGAGTACCTGTAGCTATTGCGGAGTGCATAATATTCTTTCACACAGTCTGGCAAATTCGCCACAGAACATTGGCGCAATGTGCACATTCATGGCTTTTATTTATTTCACTGAGAACGTTTACAGACAGAAAAGGAGGCCACGATCACTTCCTACCGAGCACCAGACAGATTAGATTCAGAAGCTGGATTTGGAATTTAAAAAGCAAGCACTGAGTTTAGCACCCTAAATATGCAAAGAGAAAAGGCCCACAGGTTTTAGGTAATGCGAATGCTGAAGCAATGCTAGCAGGTTTTGATCCCATCGGTGGGCCCGAATTACACCACCAAGAGAAAGAAGAGAGCTGGGTAGAAAACCTGCCTGAAGGATCTGACGTTGTCTTAGCTGGGCACTCGGGCAAGGCTCCTTTCCCTGCACCTGCTAATTTCTAGGGGAGGGGGAGAAGTGGGCTTATGGCCCCTGCAACCCTACAGAGCTTCTCAATGGGACAGTTACTTCTCCCGGGCCTTGACCTGGCTGTCTGCCGGGAATGGCTTCCCCAGGTGCTGGCCAAGAGCCAGCCCGTATTTCTCCTTTTCCTGCTCTTCCTGGACATCTTTCTTCAGCACAAACCCCTCAGCAAAAGTCAACTCAAAAAAGGCCGTTTGGGGCAAAGCTGAGCGGTTTCTCTTCCCAGATGGCTGCCAGTCTCCTCTTCCAGTCTTCCAGGATCTGGGAGCGGACGTTCTCCGGAGTGTGCTGAAAGCAATCTGGGGGGAGCCAAGACTTGGAAGCCGCAGAAATGAAGGGTGCCACTCTGCATGGGCGAGAACCAAAAGGGCCTTAAGGCTTGCCTGGAGCCAAGCAAATGCACCACCTTGGCGTTTTGTCTTGGAGGGAGGAACCACCCATACCCTGAATACCATGCCAGAGCCAAGGGCAGCGCAAGGCCGCTCTGTTGGGATAGTTTATTTGACTATAAACAAATCTTGCCAGAGACTAAATCAACTGTCTGCATAACTACTATAGATAATACCCTGTGAAATGCTGGGGGTTGGGGTGGCCACCTTTGCCCTCTTTCTGCATACCAGAAATTCTCTTTGTCTTAGGAAGGAGCCCCTCCCTCCTGGGACTTCGGACTGCATTTCACCACCTGCACATACATTGTTCTGGCCTTTGGAAGCGCAAGAGACTCCTGGGGCTGGCATTTCAACCAAACACTAAGCAACACCCCCATCCTCAGTCCAGGAAGTGAGCCCTTGCTAAGATTGGGCCTCTGGTCGTCTTCCCTCACCTGTATTGGCCAGAGCAGGTCTCCATTGATGCCCGCTGGGGTGTATATGGACCCCATCCCGCCAGTGGTGAAGGACAGCACGGCCTTCTGCAGGCAAGCAAAGCAGGCAGGCAGGCAGGGTCCTGCCAGCACCACTGCTGCCCGACTGGCCCAACTGCAGCCAAGGGGAGAGGGGGTTCTGCCATGCCCCCCTAGCCACAGACAGCACTGAGGCTCAGGGCCAGCACGAGGGGCCCTTTGGAATGTCCAGGAAGCGGCAGCAGCTGAGGCCAGTTGGGTTCGCATGGCGGATGCCCGCCTGGTGGCCCCCATTGCAGCCGAGGGTGGGGACTGGTGGCCCGGGTCCCTTCAAGTGGTCCCAGGCGGCACTTCCCTCCCCCGCATACGCCTCTCTGGAAGGGCCCCTGGTCGCACATAGCGCTGTAGGAGGCGGCAAAGCCCTGCATGAGGATCCGGTCAAAGCAGCCTCTCAGTGTGGCTGGGAGGCCAAGCCAAGGCAGAGGAAACTGGAAGGCAAGCACAGCCGGGCGCCATCAGGGCGTCACGGAGCTCTGGCTGGCCTACTCTGAGCTCCTCCAACCCCCCCAAAGGAAGCCACTGCGCCGGAGCATCAGCCGGGAGATGCGGCAGCCACGCCGGGACCAGATCGGGCTTGGGTGGCCGGCGCGGTGCCCCACCTGGAAGATGACGAGGTCGGCGGCTGCCAGCTTCTCCACCTCGCCCAGGATGTCGCTGCTAAGGCAGCCTTCCAGGCCAGCCCGGCCTCCGTGTTGAGGTTGTGCGGGTCGTCGGGGTCGCCTGCGGGGGGAGGGGGGCAGTAGACGGAGGTTAGGAGGCGGCGGAGGCGCCGCTGCCCAAAGAGAGCGGCCAGGCCGGGCAGGGGGGTGGTACCGGCGAAGTCCGCACGCGACAGGACCGGCTCGAAGCACTGCGCATAAAGGTCTGAGACAGCCACGCTCCAGCCGCCGCTCTCCAGCGTCTCGACGGCCGCCCGATGCACAGCATGGTTAAAAGAGCCCGGTTCCTGGTGTGCCAGCACGATTGGCACCCGTCTCGCTGCCGGGAGGAGGAAGGAGGTGCTGGCGGGCTCGGCTCCCACCGTGAGCAGCCAGAGGAGCGGCGGCCCACGCAGAGCAGGAGTCCGCCGGCCCTGACCCGGCGCTGCCTGTGCGGCGGAGCTCTGGAGGGGTGGCGGCTGGGCAAGGGGGCCCACCGGGAGGGAGACTTTCCAGCCATGGACGGGATCGGGGGCACCGCGCTGGTAGGGTGAGCGAGGCGGCGCCTCTAGCAGCGTAGGCGACAGAGACAAGCAGCGCGTCAGGGTCCAGTGGGCAAAGCTGGCCCGGCAGACCCCGCCTGGGCCTCGACCGCCGACCTTGGGGGGGCAGCGCTCCCCACCGCTAGTCCAGGTTCAAAGTTTGGTCCCAGAGAGAGAGATTTGTCTGGCGAGGGTGGGTTCTTGGGAAAGAGCCAAAGCAGTGCAGATACCCAGGAGGAAGGCGTGGCCCTCACAAAGCCTTACCAGTTTTGCTACAAATTCTGGTGGGGCTCTAAGGCCTGGGCTCACATAACACCCCAGGCAGAACAAAAGCAGTGGGTAAAGTTTTGGGTTTTGGGGCTGAAGAAGTTACAGAGTTCAAAGGTCAGCGCACCAACCCAGGAACCGGGCACTAGCATTTTCTGAAAAGCAAACGGTCTCTTCCAGGTTCTGTGCATTTAATCACCTGTGGCTGCTGAAATACAGCAATCTTGCAAAAGATTCTTTTTCATAGGAAACTGCTGGAAGAAGTTTTAATTCCTTTCTTCAGTCTGCAAGTGATCTCTCAAGGGATAAAAACTTTGCTGAGCCTCCCAGAAGGATGGTTTCATCATTATGCATGTTTAAAGCCAAAATCCCAAAGGGAGGCTGCTGGCATCTGCTAATGTTAGGAAAGCCAAGATGCACGTTTGACAGATGAATTACGCTTTAGTTTTGAACAGCTGGATCATCTTGGGAGAAAAGTAACACAAAACTGGCCCATCTCCGGCCATCCAACTCCATTCTGGGTTGCTGATGAAAACAAGGAAGGAAAAGGAAGGCCCTCTCTGTTGTTTGGGCTATCTAACCACAGGGAAAACTAGAGAAGGGTCTCTGTAGGGAAAGGTTTCCACCAGCTACACCAAACATCACTTGAAAAAAGCCAAATTTATTTTCTCTACATCTAAAAAACAGCCATAGTTGAAGAAAAGCCAGGGTTTATTCCAAATGTTGCTTCTTGAGAGTCCAAGTCAACTTTCTCCAAAAGACACTTTCCCTGCAGCCCTATCTGGATTGCATCACAACAGCCCTTTCACCCATGGCCAAAGGGCTGAATCCAGCCTCTCTTCCTCACTTGTTTTTCAGGCACTTCTTGCGACTCATGTTCGGGTTCAGGCGCCTCCTGCCTGCACCCAGCGCCGCATCCCGGATCTGCAGATTGGCTGCCCGGCTGTGAATGTCATGTTCAGCAAAAGGAGAAACTCCAGCCACATAGTCGGGGTCAAAGGCATTGGTCTTCTGCCTGGCCTTGCGGGAGAGCCGCTGCTGCGGGAAGCGCTGGTCCTCTGTCAGGTGGGGGTTACTGGCGTGCTTGCCTCCTTGCGGAGCTGGCAGGGAATGCTGTGGAGACAAGCCCGGCAGGCCGTTAACCCCAGAGGCCATGGCCTTCCTTGGACTGCAGTGGCCTTGAGAAGCCTTGATCTGCCCAACTGGTTCTCTGGCCTGGGGCTGGTGAAGTAGGGAGTGGCTGGCTAAGGTAGCTTGGCTGCTCCCAGCCCAGCTCTTCTCATGCAGAGTATGTGTGTGTGTGAGGAGAGGCGGGCAGGAGCATTGGCAGCCCTTGAGCTAGAAGGTAGGCAGAAGCAGACCACCTGGATGGGGCAGACTCACCCGGAGGCCACGTGGGTTCAGGACTTTGGGGTTCTGGGAAAAATGTAAGTGGAAGCTGCCATCATCTTTCACTGTCATGGCCACTTTCTTCAGCGTCTTGTTCCCACAGTGGGGACAGAAAAGCCGGGTCATCTTTGACGTTGTCCTAGAGAGCAGCACATCAGCCCCATGAATGCCCCGTGGCTTCCCAGCCAGCAGGCAGCCTGTGCACTTGCAAACCACGTACCTGAAGCAACCATGGCAACGCAGGATGTAGCTGCGGGCATGCTGAATCAGCAGGCCGTTGAATGCCAGCACATGCAGCCCCATCTGCAGCAGGACATTCTGGGAGAGGCAGAGAAAAGGCTCAGAGCATGGCCAGGCCCAACTGGGGGGAACAGCGGGCTGCCTGGTCTCGCCTGCTTGCCTGCATAGCAAAGTCAGTGGTGATGCAGCCAACCTGCACCTGGGCAGGCTCACTCCCCCAGCAAGAGCTCTGCTGCATCTGCTCGATGTTCCTCGGTGTGATCCAGCCGTCCTCCTCGCCGCTCTCCTGGCCTTCAGGGTCTTCCGCCTCCAACAGAAGAGGGTCTGCTTTCTGTGCAGGATGGAACAACTGGGCAGGATCTCTGGCACTCGGAACCTGTCCAGCTTACTGAGCCAAGAAATCCCCCACATGCCAGTCAGGCAGCCGCCCCAGCAGTGAGGGGAGGGAGGCAGCGGATCACCTACCAACAGGCCTTCCAGGTCCTCCTCTATGTTAGGCAGAGGGCTCCTCCAGAACAGGAAAGAAGAAAACTCAGTGTCGGCAAGTGCGGCAGGATCTCCCGGATCTCTTTCTGCTACCAAAGGGATCTTCTCATTCCCTGGGCATTTTGTCTCAGGGTTGAAAGTGAAAAGCCAAATGAATCTCAGCCTCCCCGGGGCGCCTGTCGGTCAAGGCAGTGGCTGCGCCCAGGAACCGGCAAAGCAGCCTTTGCCCGCCTCTTGCCTTTGGGGAGCCAGGCCTTCAGCACCAGAGCGACCCAGCGCTGCTCCTTCCAAGGCCGGGAGCAGGAGGGAAGCTGCCCCACCGGAGTGGCTGGCCCCACAATTACCTGGGCGGGGACATGGAAGCCAGGAACGTCCAGCGGTGCTTCGGGGTGACGGTGTGTTAAGCTGAGCTGCACCTGCAGAGAGAGCCAGGCCTTGAGTGCGAGGGCAGCAGCGCCGGGCCCCCTTCTCCACCGAGCCCCCTCCTCACCGGCGGCTGCGCGGCATACAAGTGGGCGCCGGAGGTACCTGAGGCCGCGGCTCCGTCCGCAGGGGGCGCCCCCCGCCGTGCTGGGCCTCCAGCTGCAGCGTCAGGGCCAGGACCTGGATGTCGGCGGCGGAGAGGCTGCGGAAGTCGCCCGTCTGCTTGGAAAAGTCGCTCACTGCGGGCACGAGAGAGAGGCCGCGCGTGCCTGGGGCGGGGCTGGCGAGGCCCCGGGGGGCGAGGGCCGGGGTCCGGGCGGTCACTCACCTAGCCGCACGTGCTCGGGGAAGGGCTGCCGGAGGAGCAGCTCGAAGGGCAGGCCCGCCAGACGCCGCCGCGCCGCCCGGTCCCGGATCTCCGCCAACACCTCGCGGGTGGTGTAGACGCGCCTGCCGATCTCCTGCGGCGACAGCGGTTAGCCCGGCTCGCCCCCTCCTCCACCCCGTCCCCCCCCCCGCCACCCCCCCGCCACCCCCGCCCTACCTGGAGCGGCGCCCCCCGCAGGAAGGCGCTGGCGTCGGCCACGAGATGCTCCACAGGCGCCATCCTCGGCCCGGCCAGAGAGCAGCGACGCGTGGGAGCCTGCACCGGCGCCGGAAGAAGCGCCGCGGTTTCCGGGGGCCCGCCGCCATTCCTGCGGCCGCTCTACCCGTCGCACTCCGCTCGCTGGTCCGTCCGTGCCCGGGTGACCCGCCATCACGTGACGGGCTCCAGAGGCGGAAGCGCTCGGGAGCCGCAGCCAGAAGCCCCGCGGGGCCCGGAGCTCGCAGCGGCCGCGTCGCTCCGCAGGTGGGTTGAGGGCGGCCGTGGCCGGGAGGCGAGCCTTGCCCCTCGGCCCGCTCCCCGCCGCCCCGCTCCCTCACGGACTTCGCCCCGGCAGAGCCAGGCCGGGGGGCCTGTGCCGCCGCCGCCGCCCTCCGGAGCCCCGCGCGGCCGAGCCGCAAACCCAGGCCGGGCCAAGCGGAGCGCCCGTGGCCGCCGCCTCTGGGCCGCCCCTTCCCCCGCGTTGCGGCGGATCCGAGCTCCGGGCTCATCCCGCGGTGTCCGCCGAGCTCTTGGGCGGCCCAGGGGAGCCCCTCCGCGGGGAGAAGCCCGGGCGCCCGGCCGGCCCCTTTGCGGTGGGGGAGGCCCTGCGGCCGGCCGGCCAGCCTGGAGCTGAAGCGCCGCGCTGTCGCCTTGCAGGGCTGATGATGCGATGGCCTCGGAGGGGCTCGCGGGGCAGAAATCTCCGCTCACCGTGAAAGGTGGGTCCCGCTCCGCCGTCCGGCTGCCCTCCTGCCCGGCCCAGGTCCGTCGCCAGCAGCCGCGTTTGCCTGCCCGGGGGGTCAGCGGGGCCGCCTTCCTCCTCCGGCCGTGAAGGGGAAATGCTGGCGCGTTTTCGCCTGGCGGCATCCCCTCAGCGGACCGGCCGGAGCTCTGCCTCTGCCCTGGCGGCTCTCGTGAGAGCGGGGGTGGCGGGGCGCTCCTGGCCGGTCCCCGAGAGGCTCGAGCAGGATCCCGGCTTCTGTTGCCGGGAGAGCCCTGCGCCTCGGGTGGCCCAGCCCAGGCCTTGCTGCCTCTGTCCCTTCCCTCCCAGGCCCCCCGTTTAGTGACCTTGAAAGCCTCCTCACTCCGTGGCCTTTGGAACCAGGAGCTCAGCCTGGGGCAGATGCGGCACAGTTGGGGGAGACCCTCGGCTACCCCCGCAAGGAAAGGCCTGCCTGGGTGGGCCCTTCAGGCCGGCCAGCTGCCTGCCATGCCTCCTGGGGGCCACGAGGGGGCTCCCAAAGCCCAGCCGCTTCTGGCCGGCCCTGGCGCCCCCCCTCTGGCTCCACGTGAGGGGGGCCTGCCGGGTGCAGCTCCCTCAGTTGGGCGTTGTGGCCCATGGAGGCAACGGCTGCTTTGCACCTGGGAGGCTTTGCCTGAACGCGTGCAGTCCATTGAAAGGGAAGCCGGTGTGCCCTTTTGGCCCCGGACCCGGCCAGGCACAGGAAGGGCGGGTGCTGCTGTGTGCAGAGTGGCCTGGTGGACGGCTGGGAGCAGAGGCCGGGAGGAGGATGGGCGTCAGCCTGCCCCTTCTTCCTCCCACAGTTGTTTCAGCCAAGCCCAAGGCCCAGGGCCGCCAACCTCGCATCACCTCCTTCGTGGAGGTCATAGCCGATGGACTCGCCAGCGAGGCCAAGAAAACAGGGAGGCAGACCGGGAGCTCCGAACTGCTCTGGAATGAGAGCCTGGTGCTGTAAGGACCGGGGCCCTGAGCAGCTGGGGGAGGGGACAGTCTTGTTCCATCGGCCGTACATCCCGCTCCCTAGAAGCCGAGGGCTGGGGGCTGTGCCAGGCAGATCTGCAGGAGGACTGGACGCAGATTGCTCTGCCACAGCTGCCTCCGGGTTGGCCTGCTCTTCAGGGCGGAAGGCTGGGTGCTCTCGTCTGCTGATCTTGGGTCTGCCTGGTTCCCCCCTCTTTCGGAATGGTTGGCATGGCATAGTCCCAGGGCTCCACACCCCGTCCTCCTCTCTCCCAGGAACGTCACTTCTCAAAGCCGCCTGGATCTGAAGCTCTGGAGCTGCCACACCCTACGCAATGAGCTGCTGGGAGTGGCATCCGTCAGCCTCTCCAGCGTGCTGAAGCAGAGCCAGGGGAAAGGTACCTCTCTGCTCCACTGAGCCCTGCCCTCTTGGCCTCGCTGGGCCTCCTGGCAGCAGAAACACCCAGCCGGGAAAGAAACAAGGCCGCCTTGTGAGCAGCTGGGCGGCCTTCTCGGCCCGCAGTGGGGCGATGGCAGTGGCAGCAGCTGCCAAGATGAAGGCCTCCCTCCTCTGGCTGCTGGCCATCTGCTGCCCCTCTTGGCAGTGACTGGGGTGGCCCTGGGCAGCCATGGGGCATGAAGAAGGTCTCCATTCAGGGGCAGCACAGCACTCCGTTTGTTCAGCACAGCTCCCCCCCACCCCACCCCACCCCACCCCACCCCCGGCTCTCCGGCAGAGGAAGCTGCCTGCTGAGTGGGGCTGGGCTGAAAGGAAACAGGGCATGGGGGCTCCAGTTTGGCTTGCCGATCTCTACCCCTTGGGGCCGGGGCGTCAGGTTGACTCAGGAAGCACTGGGAAGTGCTGCCTGAGCACAGGAAGACAAAAGACTCAGGAAGCACTTTTAGGGTCACCCTGCCTGGGGCACATTTGGTGGCTGGGGCAATAGTGGGGCGGGCCTCCCCTTCTCCCATCTGCTTGCTCACCTGAGCCATCCTCCTCCGCGGATACAGTGCTCCTTTCATAAGGTGAAAGGCAATTTGGGGAAGCAAATGGAAACAATTCCGTTGGGTACAGGAGGAGAATGGCATTGGCCTGGCTTCGGCTGCAGGGGAAGGCTTTCAAGGCTGCAGCTGGGCCCCAGGGCTCTGGGGTGACACTCCCCCAGCTGTTGCAAGCCAGAATGGGCAAGGTGCTGGGTGATGGGGAGGCCTGGCTGCTCCATCTCCTGCATGCCCCAAGGGCTTCCTCCCGGCTTAGCCCAGGAATGGGGCAGCCGGGGACTTCACATCCCAGTGAGGGAGGGGAGCAGGGAAGCCGACTGACCCTTGCCAGGCTCTGCCCAAGAGATGCCACTTGATGGGAAGAGCGGGCTTGTGGGTGGACTGGCCACCAGTGGACCTCCTGGCGAGGCCATCCTTCCTTAAGCTATGACCAAGCTGGCCAGGCTCTGAGGCAACAGAGCCCCACAGAAGCTGCCTTCCACCCTGCTGGGGGAGAGACCTTCCTGGGGTCAGCTGAGCCCTGCCAACTGCCCTTCCTTCCTGAGCAGCTCTCCCTCAGCCCCCGCTGCTCCTTGAGGGCCTCTCAGGGCTGCTGGGGGGGGGGGGGGGTAGCTTGAGCAGGGGGGTGGTCTGAACACACCCAGGCCCCTCCAGCACCTCCTTGCAAGGGCCTCTTTGCTCTCCAACCTTAGGGGGGAGGGGTCTCCCTTTCCTGCCTGGCCTGAGGAGCCCAGCCCCAGTGGTGTCTTACGGCTGGGCTGGGAGGAGGCCCTGGGCCAAACTGGGGGGGGGGGGGGGG
>BLBF01000045.1:341294-404440 GCA_015471245.1 Laticauda colubrina | reverse complement strand
GGGGGGGGGGGGGGGGTGGGGGGGGGGGGGGGGGGGGGGGGGGTGAGTTGATTTCCTGGTTGTGGTTGTACCTGGAGCGGGTGGGTGTGTATGGGGGCGGGGGGGGGGGAGGGGGTTAAAGGAAAAGTAGGCAGCCCTGTGGGTGAAGAGCCCAAACAGAGTCCTCCCTGTCCTGCTTCACAGTTTGTATTTAGGGATATTTTGGGCGCCCCCATTCAGCCCCTCCCACCGCTTTTGCTGCTGCTGCATGCAAGGAGGGAGGCAAAGGCTGCCTTCCCTCCGCAGACACCAGCCCTGCAGACGGCTGCTCGGCATGGGGGGCAGCCCCTCCACCAGTCTGCACCTCATGAGAAACTGGGTGCTGTGGGCCTTTCTCTCCCCGCACACAGCCGTTCAGCAGGTCAGCTGCTGCTTCTCGAACTCGTGCAGCCCGATATTTCCAGCTTTTTCCACACAGCGTCTCTGGGTTTCCAGATCTTAAAATATAGAATCAAGACTGAAAACAATTTTCCAGAAGAGAATCTGGGCGCGATTTAAAAAAGAGAAAATGCTGTTTTGTAATTCAGAAATGATGGTTCTAAAATTATTTTTTTTTCCTTCCTGGCAATTTTAATGCACTAGTTTGTAATTAGTTGAAGTTCTGAGGTGCTTTTATGTACTTTTCAAACACTGAACCTCTTCTCCCCCCCAGTGCAAAATTCAGGCTCTTCTCATTTCTCCCCAGGCCGAGTCTCCTTCCTGTAAGGGACATTGTCCCCAAGCCCAGTTCCTCTTTTCTGGAGTCTGTTCCACTCCATCCGCCCATCCCAACTCCTCATTCAGGCCCGGGGGGGGGGGGGGGGGGTTGGGGGGGGGGCGGGCTCCCCCCCCCCCCCCGTGGGGCCCCCCCCCCCCGCCCCCCCCCCCCCCCCCCCCCCCCCCCCGGAGGGGGGGCGGGGGGGGGGGGGGGAGCTTTGGGGAGCGACTGGCATTCCCTGCCCCCAGCTGTGGCTCCTGCCCAAGGCTCCCTCTTCCTGCGCACCCCCACCTCCAGAAGGAGTCCCAGCCAAGGGAAGCCCTGCTGCCCAATTCAAGGCTGGCCTACCTTTGTGCCCCTGAAGGGGGTCTGGCCTGATGGGGCCCACAGGTGGGGCTTGTGAAGGGATGAGCTGAAGCCTCGGCTGGGAGAGGGGGGGCTCTCATCTGTGCGCAGGCAAAGAGGATCTGGGGAGCAGCAGTGGGAAACTGGACTGCTGAGGTGGGGCAGAGCAGATGTGGAAGGCCATTATGGGGCGTCTCCCCCAGCATGAAAGGAGACATTGGGGGGGGGCTGCTGGGCGGGTCCCTTCTGGAAGCCAGGCCAGGAGGTGGAGGGTCTCTGCAGGCTGCCTTGAGTTGGAGTTGGGCTCCTGCTGGCTCCAGAAGGGAAGGCAGCTGGCACGGGGGAGGCAGTGGCTCCTGCGGGCTGCATGTGAAGAGCCAGCTGCCCGGTGAGGAAGAGAGCAGAGCTGGGGCATTGTGGGCACTGATGGGCCGTGGCTTCCGCCCTCGCAGTGGAGACCAAGCCGATGACCCTGAGCCTGCAGGCCGAGAACAAAGGCGGCCTCCTCTCGGGCGGTGAGCTGATCGTCTTCCTGGATGGGCCTGGCATTGAGGCGGGCAGCCTGACTAATGGCACCATCGTAGCAGATGAAGGTGAGCAAGCAGCAGCTGCCCACAATGGGTGCCCCTCCCTGTCCCTGCCTGCCTCTGCGGTAGCCAGGGATGCTCCCCGGGGAGCCTTCAGGAACCCCG
Organism: Laticauda colubrina; assembly: GCA_015471245.1. NCBI lineage: Eukaryota > Metazoa > Chordata > Lepidosauria > Squamata > Elapidae > Laticauda > Laticauda colubrina. The sequence goes on along the minus strand of BLBF01000045.1, from coordinate 402,667 downwards.
GGCCCCACCCGCTGAGCCCTCTGGTCAGGGTCTGGGGCTGACGCCTTCTGGGAATGGGCTCCGAGGCCTGCCGGAAAGCACCCACCCAGGAGCCGCCCCACAGAAATCCTGCACCATTTCTCCGGGCCGGCCTTCTGTTGCAAGCCCTGGGGGCCGGGGGGAGGGTGCTGCCCAGGCTTGGCTCTGTGCGTTTCCCAGCTTCTTGCTCTTCTAGGACCCCAGGGAGCCAGGAGGGAGCCTGGGGGCCCAGCTGCATCCCCGGAGAACAGGCCCCAGGCCCCCAGCACAAACTGTCTTGGTGGCTGGTCCAGGTAAGGCTTTGGGTGGGGGAAGTTGCCCGAAGGCTCCTTGTGCTGCAGCAGGAGGAGAGCCGCCCTCAAGCTCCCCCCCGAGGCATCCTGCCTTGCCCTTCTGGCTGAGGTGGTCCTGCGGGGCCTTTTCAGGGGCCCTAACCAGGCTCCCTGTGGGTCCCTCGGCTGCAGCAAATACTCCCTGATGTGCAGACTCGGGAACTGCTCCTCTTCAAACACACCATCTGGGGGTGGGGGGGTGATCACCCTATTCGCTGCACCTTTGCTGAGTCAGGGAGGGGAGCTGCAGCCCTTGTCCCACTGGCTGACTGGGCTCCTCTGCCACCCCCGTCTCCTTTGTTGTTCTGCTCATTTGCTTCCTGGTCCTCTGGCATCACAGCTCTGGGCCTCATACGGGCATTTGGATGGGGGAACTGAGGGCCTGGCTTGCTCTCTTGGCCTGTGGTTGCCTCCCGCCCGGCTCTGTGGGCCTGGTGCCCACCCCAGCCTTCCCCCCAGCAACACCCATGTTGCTGCCCCGGTCCCATTTTAAGCTCCCTTATAAGCACTGCCATGGGACTGCCTTGGTTCACTTCCATGAGCTATTAAAAGGCGGTGCCAAGTTGGGAAGGCCCTCTACCAATCCATTGTCCTTTGGAAACAGCCATGGGGGGTGGGGGGCCACCCCTTGCCTGCCTGGCACAGCATACCGGAGGAGCCTCCTGCCCTTGATCGTGGGCTGGTTTCTGCAGGTTCCTCTCCTCTTCCCCTGTGCCCAGCCTGGTGTTAGTCCCAGGGCATTTGGGTATGTGGGATCACCCCTATCAGGTGAGTCAGTGGGTTGATTGTGTTAATCCATCTTTGGCATCAATCTTATAACATGATTCTATGAGCACCTGAGGGGAGGGGGCAGCCCATCTTTCTGGAGCCCGCCTGGCTGAGGATTCTGGGAATTAGAGTTCCCCAAGAGAGTCCTTTGCCTGGTTCCGCCCTGGAGCGTTGAGTGGCCCTTGCAATGGGGGTGCCGAGCAGGTACACTTTGGCCCGGGCGAGGGCGGGAGAGCAGCTTTCCAGACCTTTCCCTTCAGCTCTCAGCCAGGGGCGCCCAGACTTCCTCTTCATTCCAAACAGCTGGGCCCCTCCAGGCCCCTGTGATGCTGGGGCCCAGCAGGAGAATGGTGGCCTCTGCGCCAAGCATCTCCTGGGGCTGCTAAACCTTGGTGTTCCCAAAAGGAGTCCCGACAGGACCCCAGAGGGACATGGAGGCCTCTTGCCCAGGAGTCAGAGGGACTAAACTCACAGTGCAGTGGCAGCCCCACCACCTGGAGGTGTGTGCGTGGGGGGGGGGGGGAGACTGCCAGTGGGGATCTTCCCTTTCTTTCCTCCCCAGAGTACCTGGGTCAGCAGCGGAAGCCCCCAGGCAGAATGTGGCCCCCCTGGAGCAGAGACCAAGCCTGAAGATCCAGTCTGTGCAGCTGGGCAGAAGCCAGGAGGATAGCCAGAGCATGGCAGGTTGGCCTGGGCAGAGGGAGAGGCCTGTCCAGCAGCCCCTAAGTTGACAGTTGCACTCTGGCGGGTGGGGGGGGGTGGGGTGGGGTGGCTCCAGATGTTGCCCTCTGGCCGGGACTCTTGGGAGCCTGGGGCATTGGTACCACAGCGGGGGAGGCACTGTTGAGCCAAGGGAGGGGCTTTGTCTTTGCAGGGAACGGAGAGTCCGAGAGCCCTGCAACTGAGGCTGAGGAGGAGCCGGCTGGGCCCCCGGAGGTGCCCCCCCAGCCGAGCGTGGCTCAGCCCCCCACAGAGGCAGAGGAAGCAAGCCCGGGTGTCCAGGCCTCCCAAGTGGCAGTCCAGGCGCTGGAGACTCTGCCAGCCGGGTACGGGGCAAGGGGCTCTCTGCCTGGGAGCCACAAGGGAGGGACCGTCTCTGGGTGTGTCCAGCAGATGAGAGGTGGGGCAGCTTTGGGGCAGGCCTGGCAGGAGCGGCCGGCAGCCTGGCACATGGCTCTGGCCTCCTTCCACCAGAGGCTCTTGCGCCTGCCCCACCCCCACCCCCGCCAAGCCCAGAGGCCTCCCGCATTTTCCAATGGAAGCTCTCCAAGGACGGTGTCTCCAGGATGGGTGTGTCACCGCCAGGTACTCAGTGCCTCCTTGTGTAGCTGTGTGAGCCTGTTGTGCTCATCAGCTGCTGGAAAAGTCCCAGCCTCTCAGCAGCTCTTTCACCCCCGGCCTGCGGTGAGAGACTGTGGCGGGGGGGTGGGGGCAAGATGCCCGTCTCCAAGCCCTGCCTCCCCTTCCCCCCAGTGGCTTCACACCCCGATTGGCGCTTGCCCTCCCTTGGTCTCCGCGGCCCAGAGCTCCCCTTTGCCCAGCCCCATTGGAGGGGGGCGGAGGGCTTCCAAGGGCTGGAGCTGGGCTCTGCAGAGGAGTGAGCCGCTTCCTGGGGGCCCCATCCAGAAGGCTCCTCCCCAGCGGGCTTAGTGGCTGCCCTCCAGTCCAGCATCTGCTTCCTATCAGCAGCGCGTCTGGCCTGGGGACAGCCAGCCACTCTCGTTGAGGCAGGACGTGCGCCCGCTCACCCTTCGCCTGCCTCCTGTGCACACAAAGACGCCTTATGCTGCCTGCCACAAGCAGAGCCCAGGCTGCAGCTCCTTGCGCAAGGCCGAGCCTCTTGCTTGGATGGCCAGCGTGGCTCCACGTGGCCGTTCTGCTCCCAGCAAAGCGTGTCTTGGTGGCTGCGCTTGGCCAGTGGCTGTGGCTGGCAGGTGCCCCGCGCGGAGGAGCTCCTGGACTTTGGCTGGGGGGGAGGAACCCAAGAAACATGTGAGGAGGGAAGCCGCTGGGCATAGCCCCTGCGGTTCCCTTCACTTCCTCCTCTGCCTCCTTGCCCGCAGGTGGGAGCAGCGGGAACTGCCTAACGGAAGGGTCTACTACGTGGACCACAACACCAAGAGCACCACCTGGGAGCGCCCCCTGCCACCAGGGTAGGTACTGTGAGTTGCAGGGCTCACCCAAAGCCCCCAGGGATTCCAGCTCCAGGCGAGCTGGCCCCAAGCACCCCCTGGCCCTGGCCAGCAACTCGGAGGTGCTGAACACCCAGCGACACAGGGGACCCCGAGGGAAGCCAAGTTAACCTGGTGAGGGGCTCCTTTTATGTGCAGCTGGGAGAAACGTGTGGACCCCCGTGGCAGGTATTACTTTGTGGACCACAACACACGCACCACCACGTGGCAACGCCCCACTGCTGAATACGTGCGCACCTACGAGCAGTGGCAGAGCCAGCGCAACCAGCTCCAAGGCGCCATGCAGCAGTTCAGCCAGAGGTTCCTCTACCAGGTAGGGGCCTTCACACACACACACACACACACACCAGGTACCCCCCTCCCCTTTCTCTCAGAGGCAAAAGACCCTGCCGGAATCAACACCAGGCCCAAAGGAAGGCTGGCTGGCCCCACAGATCAGGCAGATCCCTCTTGGGAGCATTCTTGGATCCCAGGATCCTTCTGGCTTCACGGAATCTTCCTCAGGCAGAAGCAGGGGCAGCAGCACGAGGCGGGCAGTAGGTAGGCAGTAAAGGGAAGGGGAGAGAAAAGAAAGGAGCTCCAGAGGGCCAGGGATGCTCAGAAGAGGTACCTCCTCTCCCCTTCATGGGCAGCACAGTCAGTGGAAGGGCAGGATCAGGCCCCTGCTGTGCGTGCGTGTGTGTGTGTGTGTGTGTGGAGCAAAGTCCCTCACCAGCTGCTGTGTGCAACAGCTTTGCAGTCCAGCCTAGGACTGCCCCCACTGGGTGGGAATTAGCCCTGCGCACCTTGGGGGCACAATGGCTTCCCTTTCAGCCTCCAGGCCTGCTCCCTCCAGAGACCCCACTGGGAGTGGGGAGGGGGCTCTCTAAACAAGCAGCGGCTGCTGGCAGCTGTTGCACCTCCCGGCCGGCCCCTTTGCCCGCAGCCGCATAAAGGTGCTTTGTACCGGGCGGGGGGGGGGGGGGGGGGGAGACGCCTGTCTGGGTGGCATGAATGTGCCCTCTCAGGCCGAGTTTCTTTCGCGGCCCCGTGCGAGGGGGGGAGGCGTCGGTGGGCGGCCGGCCGAGCCAGGAAGCTCTGGGCGTGGCGGGCTTGTGGGAATGATTTCATTGGAAAGGCCTGCAGCATTTTTCCCTCTTCCCGGGCTTGGAGGAGGCTGGCCGTGCGGCTGCGGTGGGGCTCATGGCCTCAGCACGGGCCAGAGGCGCTCCCACTGCTGCCCTGAGCAGGCACACGCGCAGCTCCCTCCTCGGGCAAAGTGAGCCCAGGGGCAGCACCAGGGGTGCGAGAGGAGCCACCAGCAGCTGCCTCTGAGCCTGACCAGCCGGGCCCTGGCTTTGCTCCTTCCAGTCCTCCGGCACAGCTGTGGACAATGACCCCTTGGGCCCGCTTCCTTCTGGCTGGGGTAAGTACTCCAAACTCCATTGCAGCCAGCTCTGGGCTCTGGATTCAAATCCTGCCTACTTCCTTATCTCCTGCTCGGAGGGGCCTCTCTTGGAGTTCCTGCACTCAGCCGTGTGGGGCAAGGTGGGGAGGGGGACACTCTGTTTCTGATGAGCCAAGCTTGCCCAGGAGGCCCCTGAGAGCTATGCAGGGCGGAGAGGCGGCTGAGATGGAGGCAGAGGGAGCCCCAGAATCCCTGGCAGGAACCTGGTGGGTGGGAAGGGGTTTGGAACGGCCTCTTTGTGCCAGCTTTGTGGCCCTTGCAAGCCTGGGGGCCAGGAGCCCACCGGCTCAGCAGTGACCCACACAGTCCTGTGGTAGTGAAGCCTAGTGAGTGCTGGCTTGGAGCTGGACCAGAGTCCAGAAGCTCCCAGTGCGAGTCCTCCCTTGGGCAGCCTAGCGCACCTCACAAGAGGCTAGGGAAGATGGGAAGGCAGCGTTCTGTACACTCCCTGGAGCTGTGCCAAATACAGCTGGGTGGTCAGCAATGCTTTTCTCCTCTGCCCTTCGAGGCTGGGAGGCTTTTGGGGGGGTTGTGAATGGGGGGAGGGGGCTGGGGCGGAGCCGAATGGCAGGACCTTCACAGCTCTGCCACGAGAGCCCCTCAGCAAGACTCCCGGCATGGCTCCTCGGCCCTGAGGCTCCGGTGGCCAGAGGGCCAAAGGGGCACTGGCCATGGGCAGAGGGCCCAGCAGCAGCTCTGTGGGAGGGAGCCCCCGGCCCTTGATCCTCAGGCGCCCTGAGCCCGATGGGAAGGGCCTTGGGCTCCGGGGCCTTCCAGCTGCCCCTGCTCTCTGCTTGACCTTAGCTGCCCCCCAGCCTTTCTGTGGGTCGGAGACTGAGCAATGGAGCGTCCCTCACTGGGCCTGTCCACTCTTTCGGGGCCAGCAGAGGACTTGGCTTCCCTCCTGGCCAGGCTTTCCAGGGGGCTCCTGCACGGTGGGCCAGAAGTGCCTCCCCATCGCTCCTTCCCTTGCAGAGAAGCGGCAGGACAACGGGCGAATGTACTACGTGAACCACAACACCCGCACCACCCAATGGGAAGACCCTCGCACACAGGGGTGGGTAGCACACCAGCCCGCCCCAGCCGCCCTCCGTGGCTTGCCCTCTTGCTCCGCTGGCTGAGAGCCAGGCTGGGTGCTTCTGCCCCAGGTCCTGCCTGCTCCTGGAGGGGCCAGCAGGGGGGAGGAAGGGAATGCGGCCCATCACCAGCTGGGCCCCCTTCCCTCCCGTGGCCAGGATGATCCAGGAGCCGGCACTGCCCCCTGGCTGGGAGATGAAGTACACGAGCGAGCGGGTGCGGTATTTTGTGGACCACAACACCCGCACCACCACCTTCAAGGACCCCCGACCCGGGTTCGAGTCTGGGTACGTTCCCCCTGCCTTGCGAACTCTGCGGCTCCCCATGGCCTAGCGAAGTGGGGGGGCTCCCTGGAGCTGGTGCAGTGCTCGGGGGCCCTTCAACTGCGCCTCCCTCTTAGGAGCAAGCAGGGGGGCTCCCCTGGCGCTTATGACCGGAGCTTTCGCTGGAAGTTTCACCAGTTCCGCTTCCTTTGCCACGTGAGTCCCTGGGGGAGGGTCGGCCGGGGAGGGGGCTGGCAGGGCAGCCAGCAGGGCCCTCACCGCCCTCCCTCCCTCCCTCACAGTCCAACGCCCTCCCCAGCCACGTCAAGATCAGCGTCTCACGGCAGACGCTCTTTGAGGACTCCTTCCAGCAGGTGAGGTTCAGCCTTTGGGGGGGGAGCCCCCTGTCCACACCCAGCCCCCTCCGACCCTCTCGGTCGCTTCTCTTTCCAGATCATGAACATGAAGCCCTACGACCTGCGGCGCCGGCTGTACATCATCATGCGTGGAGAGGAGGGCCTGGACTACGGGGGCATTGCCCGGTGAGTGGCCGGGCACAGTGGGAGTGGGGCGGAGCTGCTGGTCTAAACCCCACCCCCCCCCCAATCCGGAGACTTAATGCAGTCATGCTGGAAGGTGCGGAAGGAGCAGGGCTGCCACGGACCTCTGCCTGCTGCCATGCCCCCCCTCCATGCCCAGCCCTCCCTGCTGGGGTACCTGACAAGTTTCCCGGTGTCCTGCCAGTGGTTTTACCCTATGGTAGGTGACCTGGTGCTGTTCTACCACAGGGTAGAACCACGGACGGGATGCCGGGGCTCTGCACCAAGTGAGGCAGCCAGGGCTGGGGTAGAGAGGTGGGGAGGGGCTGCCGGGTGGGGGAAGGAGCTTCACCGGCCTTTCCTCTCCCCCCAGCGAGTGGTTCTTCCTCCTCTCCCATGAGGTGCTGAACCCCATGTACTGCCTCTTCGAGTACGCCGGCAAGAACAACTATTGCCTGCAGATCAACCCTGCCTCCTCCATCAACCCCGACCACCTCACCTACTTCCGCTTCATTGGCCGCTTCATTGCCATGGTGAGCCAGTCCCTCCCTCCCTCCTGGTCCTGGGGGGCAGGGGAACGAGGCTACGTTCTGCCCAAGTTCTGCCCGGCTGGCTGGGACTAAAGTCCTGGCATCCGCCCGTCTTCAATGCTTTGGGCAAAGGTGGGTCAGTGGGGTGGGCAATAGCCTGGCTGGCCCCCTCCAGGGGCAACTTCTTTGCCCAGTGGAAGCGAAAGGGGCCCCCACCTTAGTAGTGTGGGAGGGGGAAAGCTGCCTGAGTCTTGGGCTGCCAACGGAGGCAGAATCTGCTGGCACAAATCTGATAAAAGAGAGAGGTTTTTGTGGGCTCAACTGATGCCTTCTAATACCATTTGTTAGTCCGGAGAGTTGGCACCAGACGCTGCCCTCCTGTGCCAGGGCACCTTCCTTTCCTCTGGGGGCCCAGGTAACAGGGTCTGGCTGCCAGCCGGGGAGCCGGGGCCACAAGAAGAAACACCTGGAAAAAAACACAGAACATTTTGTAGGAATGAAAACATTTCCTTTTCTGGAATAACCAGCCTTCCATCTCTGCTTCAGGCTGCGTTGTTTCTTTTAGCTTCCAAGTCGGGCACAATGGAGGTTGATCTAATGGCCGAAGCGAAGGGCACAGACAGGTGCCTTTGTGGCCCCTCTCGCCGTTCCCTAGCACAGAGGGAGGGGGCAGTGCCCTCTGCACCAGCCTCCTCGCTTGCAGCTGTGGAGATGCTGGCTTTGTCACCCTCACACCCTGCGGGCAGCTGCAGAAACCCCAGAGCTCCCGACACCCCTGGCCAGGGGCCGGATTCTGTTAATGGGGCCAGGGGGGGGGTCGGGAGCAGCCGTTCCCCAACCGAGGCTCTGGCTCCTCCCTGGCATCTTGTCTTTCCTTGGCTCTGGGCACGCTGTGCTGGGGCACTTGGGGGTGCCTATCCCTGGCTGGGCGGGCGAGGGTCCTGGGCTCAATCTCAAGGCAGCCGACGCTTCTGGGTCATGGCGAGGAAGCCCACGTGGCTGTTGCTCAGCGTCCCAGAGATGCCAGAGCGCCAGTCAGGGTCTTCGGGACAGGAGTGAGGCTTTGAGGGGGTCTCCTTTCTTTGCAGGCACTCTACCACGGCAAGTTTATTGACACAGGCTTCACGCTGCCCTTCTACAAGCGGATGCTGAACAAGCGCCCCACCCTCAAGGATCTGGAATCCATCGATCCCGAATTCTACAACTCCATCACCTGGATCAAGTCAGTCCTCCCGAGGCCCCTCGAGCGGCCCCTGTTGCCTCGGGACCCCCCAGGGGAGCAGGACCACTCTTTGGGAGGGAGGGAAGGAGGCGGGCAGGTAAAGGGGGCGGATTTCTAGCTGTGGCTGGTTGGGGTTCAGCTTTTAAAGGCCTCCGAGGGGGGGGGTCTTGGAAGGGCTGATGGCCCTGGGCGCCTTGCTGAGCCCCCCAGCTTCCCTCTGGCGCTTGCAGGGAGAATAGCCTGGAGGAGTGTGCCCTGGAGCTCTACTTCATCCAGGACATGGAGATCCTTGGCAAGGTGACCACCCATGAGCTGAAGGAGGGCGGGGAGAACCTCCGGGTCACCGAGGAGAACAAGGAGGAGTACATCATGTGAGTCGAGCCTTCAGCCTTCCAGACAGGAAGGTGCCTGGGTGCTTTGGCTGCGTACTCCTTCAGGGTGGTGGTGGGTCCATCCGAGTGGGGGGGGGGGGTCGGAGGTTGCTTGGGACAGCTGCAGGGCAAAGCAGTTGAGCCAGAGAGTTTTGCCAAGTGCAGCTCTCTCCTGGCAGGCTGCTGACGGACTGGCGGTTCACCCGGGGTGTGGAGGAGCAGACCAAGGCCTTCCTGGACGGCTTCAATGAGGTGGCCCCTCTGGAGTGGCTGCGCTACTTTGACGAGAAGGAGCTGGAGGTGAGCAGGGAGCAGGGACCTCCAGCTCTTTACTCCGCTGCCCGACCTGGCTGAGGGAGGGAGGCCACTGATATGCAGTCAGGATTGGTTTGGGTTTGGGGGCTGCAGGTTTTGACTCCTGGAAGCTTCCTGGACTGGTTTCCTTGGCAGGCCTCCCAGCAGGCGTCTGTCATTGCCTTCCCCCTGGGGCTGAGCGGGAGTGGCTGGCTTTCCTTGTCTGCCTGGCGCTTGAAACGCAGCTCCAAGCCAGTCAGTCAGAGGAGCTCAATCTACTGCGGATGAGGAGAGCCTTCCGGAGCAATCCCAGGGTTGCCTTCCACACTTCCCTTGGAGGGCCAGTCTTCCCCAAGGCCAGGCTGGCAGAGCCAACGTGCCATGCAAGGAGGCCAATGCCGGCGGTCTTGTTTAATTCCTGGGCAGATGCACCTGTGGAACCATCTCTGATTCATGCGTCCTGGGCTTCCTCAGCCAGCGAGTAGCTGCCGTCTCCTTCGGCAGCTCAGCTGGCCTGCTGAGAGCGCTTGGCTCAGGCTGACACAGCCGGATCTCTCGCTGTTTCCTCCCCAGCTGATGCTGTGCGGCATGCAGGAAATTGACCTGAGCGACTGGCAGAAGAACACCATCTACAGGCATTACACAAAGAGCAGCAAGCCGATCCAGTGGTTCTGGCAGGTGAGCAGCCAGAGAGACCCAGAGGCTCCGCAGCCCTCAGCCCTGCACCGTGTGTGTGTGTGTGTGTGTGTATTCTCCTATTCCCGGGACTGGTCAAGAGGCCTCCCATCACCCCTCCCATCTGATCTGTCGCAGGTGGTCAAGGAGATGGACAGTGAGAAGAGAGTCCGGCTCCTCCAGTTTGTGACCGGGACCTGCCGCCTGCCTGTCGGAGGATTCACAGAGCTCATTGGTAAGTCTGCCTGCCTCCCATGGAACGGACAGGGGAGGCAGGGCCCGTTTGGGAGGCCAGGCGTCCTTTTCCTCCACTGCTCCTCTCCATCAGGCAGCAACGGACCCCAGAAGTTCTGCATTGACAAAGTGGGCAAAGAGACCTGGCTGCCCCGAAGCCACACCTGGTGAGTCAGCGTGGCAGGGCTGCCCACGCCCCCCACCCCCGAAAGGGAGCAGAGCTGCCCCTGCTAACCGGCCCTTCCCTCCCTCAGCTTCAACCGCCTGGATCTGCCTCCCTACAAGAGTTACGAGCAGCTGAAGGAGAAGCTTCTTTATGCCATAGAAGAGACGGAGGGATTTGGGCAGGAGTGAGAGGAGCCTGAGAATAGCCGCCCTGCCTGCCAGGAAGGACTGAATCCTGGGCCACACAGCATGGAGGGATCGTCTCGGGGACCCCTGTAGAGGAAGCACCCCTCCTGCAAGGCTTAGGTGGGGGGGAGCTGAATCCCAGAGCCCCCTTCCTGAATTGCACTTCCCTGGCATCCCAGCCTCTATCGTGGGCACTTTGGGTCTTGTGCAGGCTCGTCTCTCCCCACCTTTGGCACAGCTGCTCCAGCCAGGGCTTTTCCTCACCCCCCAGAGCACTTGAGTTCCCTGCCCCCGACCCCACCCCGGACAGCATGCCCAAGCTCCAGCCAGGCTGGGACTGCTGCAGACTGGCTGGCCCCGAGACCTTCCCTCTCGGCGGCTCAGCTGAGCTCCTGCCAGTGGCCGAGCTCCAGCTTGGCATGGGAAGATGCAGCTGAGGGCAACCCTCCCCGTTTCCAGATGGTGCCCGCCAACCTTGGCTCCTTTGCACTTCAGCTCTTGCTGTCTCTGGAGAGCCCAGCCAAGAGGCAGGCTTGGAGCCTGGCCACACCAGGCCCTGGGAAGCATCCTGACCAAAAGGCTTGCGTGTCCCCAAAGGCAGGCAGCACCAGGGACAGTCGACCGTCTTCCTTGTGGTTGATCTGCATGTGAATGTCTGGAATCCGGTGGCCCCAGCTTGAGTTTGTGGCTGGAAAGCTCGAGGGTTACCCAGCAGAGGCCACTCTGGTCCCAGGAAGGGTGGGTTTGTGCATCTTAATGCTCTTGGAGTGGTCCTTGGCCTCCACAGAGGGTGTGTATATGAATGTGTATAAAAACATACATATGTGAATATATAAATGTGTATATAAATGTCTCTGGACACCAAGAATTGCAAGCTTTGGATGGGATCCTAAGTAGTTTTTACTGCACCATCTGCCTCAGTGATGCCATCTCTTGTGCAATAAACTATCTGCAGCTGCTCATGCGTCTCTGTGCTCCGGGTGTGGGGGGGGGGGGCTCGTTTCCAGGTGAAAAGGGGGCCTATGCTCATGGGAGCTTCCTGCCTCTCGGGCTGGCGCGGTGCCCTACTTGTTCATAGGGTGAGCCACCTCTCCGCCTGCCTCTCATCTGGCTGAATGGCATTGGTGCCAAAGCTCAGCTTGTTTCCTCTGGCTGGAAGCAGTGGGGGTGGGTGGGTTTCTCCCTTATCCGGCAAATGCTTTAGCAGGGGCCCTGTGCCAAGGCAGGCACCTAGGGAGAGCGCCATGGGCTATAGGAAGAGAGAGAGGCTGAGGGGGGGCCTGGATGCGCTCTGAGGGGGAGAGGAACATGGTCTGGCACAAAGGGCTCTTCTCCTGTGCTTGGCTCCAGGTGCAGCCAGGTTTTGCTTGGCCTAAAGCCAAAGGTTTCTGCTGCAAAGGCAGGGCAGTCCTCTTTCCTGGGGGAATGGAGGGAGGAGGGCCGGCTGGTGAACAGGCTTCTGCTTCCCGCCAACTTCAAGGTGCCCATGGTGATGCTGCCATCTTCCCTGCCCCTGTGCCATGTCATTGGGCATGAGCCAAGTGATTGGGCAAAAGGGCAGGCATCGGGCTCCTTCATCCGCGTGCCACTTGCCATCCCTCCCGTGGAGGAAACTTGGGGTGAGCCAATCTGGCGGCTGCCCTTCCTCTAAAGGCAACGGAGCTTCCACTCGCAACCATGGCCAGTTGAGCAGGCAAGCCCAGGAACACATCAAGCTCAGCAGGACCCACGGAAGTGGACCTCCATCTTTGTACAGGGATGCGGCCTTCTCGTCTGCCCCCACATGGAGGGGCTTGGTCTGAATTGCCAGCACCAACCAGGTTTGTGAGGTTCCAGAGCTTTGGATTGGTCCCTCTTAGTAATTGGCCAGAAACAAAGTCTGTTCTCCAGGGAAGAAATGAAAAGGTGGACCACCAGTTTCAGGTCTTTTGTCCAAGTCAGGATTGGCAGGACAGCAACAGGTTGGGACCGGATCATGCAATGGCAGAGGAGGAAAAACTGATCTAAACTGGGATACTCTTTTAAGGGGGCTCACATGCTTTGTTTTGAGTATACTCAGATAGTGGGAGTGGCCAACCCCAGCATTTATTGCTTTGTTCACGTTACCAAAAATCCAAAATCTAGAACAAGCTAAGTTTACAAACTGCAACAGTTAAAAACTAAAACCAACAAACCTCTGTATGGAACCAGGACATCATCCTTAGGCCAAAATATGGTGCTCTTGAGAATGCGGCCGCCAGGGTCGGTTAATCAACGTTTAGAGCTTAGCAAGTTATGTGTTTATTTGGTGAGCACAGCTGGACAGCAGCCCTGACGTTCTCTGAGGAACCGTCTCCGGCAGAAACCGAGGGACTTGCCTTCCTGGCAGCTTCAGTTCTGCTTGCTTTTGATGTAGCTGGAAGAAGGGAATGCAGAAAAAAGCACAACTTCTAGGCTCTCTGCTCAGAACGAAAGACCTGGCAAGACCCGTCCAAGCTTCCCAAATAAGGAAGTGCAAAAAGTGCCATGGTGCCTGCTTCCCACAGCAAGTTGTGCAAGAGTTGCCACCTGGTGGTGCAAATCACAAGTACAGAAATCTGGGCTCCACCTTTTTTAGAATGAGCCTCTTGCTGCTCCTCGAGACAGAAGATGCTAGAAAGCATGTTTGCCCCCAAAGGAAGCAGAGACCAGGGCAACCCTGCTCAGCTGGCAAGATGGCAGCAACCAGGGAACCCTCCGCTTCCTAGCAGGAATGCAGGGGGCCGCCCTCCCGCCTGCACAGAAAGCTGGGAGGACGTTCCAGGCATCTCTGCGAGTCAGGCAGGAAGATGCAAACACCACAATGGAGGCTTGAATTCAGCTAGACCCTGGCTTGAAGGCAAATCCTCCCCAAACTGCCCCCGGGGGATGATCCCCCTCCACCTGCTCTGCACCCACCACCTCCCAAGGATACCAGTGTGGCACCCAGACCTCAAAGGATCCAGGCTTCTCTTCCCCAGAAGGCAGGAGGAGGGCCCATGAGTATCACATTCTGGCCTGTCCGGCAGCCTCTGCAAGCAGATTTCAGGCAGCCATGAACTCATCTGGCTCTCGGTCCCTCCCAAGCTACCGACAGGGAAGAACCTGCAGCCAGAACAGTCTGGTGCAATTTAATGCTTTAATTTACAAATAGAAAACCTGGCTGCTGCTATTACTACTTCTTCTCCTTCTTCTCTTCTTTCTTGGCCTCGCTTTTTTCCTTTTCCTTGTCATCTTTCCTCTCCTTCTTACTCTCCTCCTTCTCCTGCCCCTCCTTCTTCTCGGCATCTCTGTTGGCAATCTTGTTGTTGATGAGGTTGTGCAGCGCTACCACCGAACGGATCAGAGAGGCCAGGTAGACCACCACCATCTGGTCGTTGGTCTTCAGGTAAAAGGCCTTAACAAACTCTTGCAGATTGACATCTGGCAACAGGTTGAAGACATCCTGGAGCTGGTAGATGATCTGGTGGTTGATGGGAAGCTTGCCAACTGCCACTTTTTCTAAGTAGCTCCTGATGTCCAAGAGCTTGGAATTCAGTCCCTTCAAACCGTGGACCTGGTTGGTGATGCGCTGGGAAAGCGTGCCCACCGTGGTGTCCTTAATGTCGCTGGAAGAGGGGGGAGGAGGAATAAAGTCATGCCACTGCCATCCTCCGGGGGCTCTTCCAGGTCATCTCAACCAAGAGGGCGTCCCCTGACCCAGGCTTCCGAAGGGAGAGCGGGACCCACCTCACCTGGCACTTGGTTTTTACTCCCCCCCCCCCCCGCTTCTGCTGTGGCTGGGAATACAAAGCACAAGCTACAACCTCCCAAATTTTTACCGCAACAAGTGCTCCACACCGACTTCTTCAGCCTCCTCTGCTCCAATTTCACTGGTTACGTGCTCAAAAGTCTTGGATGTTGGGGTTCCGTCCTTTAGGGCACAAGAGGAGACGCACACTGTCACGGCCAAGGAACCTGCTGCTGGGCAGGAAGTGAGTCTGGGCAAGCGGTGCATTTAAAAACCAGGAGCCGTCCGGAAGCCAGCCCACGGGGCGGGGAGCCCCATGCCTGCTCCAGAAGGGGAGAGCCAGCCCTCTGGGGAGAGGCTGTGGGGAGGTCGGGTGAGGCGGTGGCACGAGGTGACTCACGTCGTGGACCTCTTCCACAGAGATGTAGCCTTCCGTCGGCAGGCCGAGGTCCTTGGGCTTCACGTCGATGATCACCAGCACCTGCGTGGGAGACCCTCGTCAGGCCTGTCCCCCCCCCGCCCTGCTGACAGCTGAGCCCCCTCCCCCCCTTACCGAGTTGGAGCAGTAGCGCTTCATGAGTTCGTTGATGGCGATGTCGTTCTTGTGCAGCTTCGGGCCGGTGTGGTACCAGCCGACGATCCGCTCGCGAGCTGGGGGGCAGAGGGCGGGCGAGGTCATCCGGGGCCTCGGAAGAGGACCCGGGCCCGCTCGGGGGGGGCGGTGGGGGGAGACTCACCGTTGACCTTCTTGAACATCCCGTACATGTTCTCCAGGTAGTCGTGGTCCAGGAACCAGACCGAGTCGTCCTTGTCGTCCTCGTCGAAGGGCACTGCGGGGGGCGGGAGGGGCAGGGGTGAGCGGGGGGGGGGGGCCCGGGGGGGGGGGGGGGGGGGGGGGCTCACTCACCCGCGAAGCTGTTGGAGACGTCCAGCACCTTCTTCTGCCACGAGCCCAGCAAGACGCCCACCACGCGCTTCTGGTTCCCCACCTTTCCGATCCTGCCGAGACAAGCGGGGAGGAGGCTCAGGCCGCGCCCGTGACTCAGCAGCCCGGCCGGGCCCGGCCGGGGCGGGCGGTCTGGGGGCTCCTCACCGGTTGAAGTGGTCCACCACGCTCAGCAGCACCAGCGGGTGCACCACCACGCGCTCCACGGCCAGCTCCGGCATGGCGGCGGCGGCGGCGGCGGCGGCGGCTACTCGACCTCCCGGCTCTCCGGCTCTGCGGCTCCCGGCGTGCACCGCGGCCGAGTCACGGCGACGTCCGGGGAGGGCTCCATGTGAGCTTCCGGCGGAGGCCGGGCGACGGACGGCTTCAGCAGCACTTCCGCCCTTCCTCGAGCAGACGAGGCTGCCGGAAGGAGCGGCCCCGAACGGACGCCCGTCGTGCCGGATCCGGCCGGGCGGGGGCGCTTTGCCGGCTTCTGCAGAGTCGCTTCTTGAGCCGCCGGTGGCCGTTCTCTCTGGGACTTGATGGTCCCTGTCGCGTCTTCTTTTCTGGTCCATTGTTTTCTTTTTGTTTCCCTTCGTGTTTCTCTTTCCTTTCGTTCTTTCCTTTCCAGCAGGAGGAGCGGCGAGGAAGCTCCGTCCATCCATATCCGCCTGGAAACCCCTGGAAAGGCTCACTCGGTCACTCCCAGCAGTGATTTCGGGGCCTGTCTGAAGCGCCATGACCGACGACGGATATTTTCAGTGCTGCCGCCTCACAGAAGGCCTGTTGGAAGCCCCTTCTCTTGGTTTCAGTCCCGGCTTAGCTCCAAAACCGTTTGCAGGGCCCAGTCATCAGGAAGAAATGCATTGTTCGTGACATAGAGCCACTTCCCGAAGACCTTTGGCCTCTCCTGAAGGAGGCAGACGGCAGAAAAGGCCCTGGGCCCCCTTTGGGCTCCCCCAATGAACTGGCTGGCAGGGCAGCAGATCTCAGCGGAGGGCAAAGCGGGGAACCCCATGCTGCGGAAGGGCGCCTGGATGGGCCATTTACACCAAGTCATTTCCAGACAGAAATCCACCCTGTCCTTCAACCGTGTGGGAGAGACTTAAGTGCCATCGGTGGAGAACTTTAATGGCCATGGGGAGGGTGTTTCCCAGAGAAAGTGCATTACTTTGTCCAGGCACACTTCATTGGTGGGTCACCTCAGCTGTGAGCCAAGGAGAGGGAAAGGGGATTTTGAAGGCCCCCCGGCAAATGGAATTGCTTTGGAGTAAGCACGGAGAGGATAAACCGGGGGGGGGGAGGGGGGGGCCTTTGGGCACAGGCTGGAAATCAGTGGAAATTTGTGACCCTTTGTGAGTCGTCCTCTGGCCTCCAGGCCTGGCTGAGTGATCCAGGGGTGCGCGCTTAAGAAGCAGGTGGTTCCAAGGAGCCGTAAGAGCCTTGCCAGGAAGCCCTGTGGGTTGAACCTGTCTGGCCCATAATGAGACCAATTCCCAAGGTGAAGGCGGGTGGGGCAGTGGGGGTTGTTGGTATGGATCCCACTGGAGCAAGCAAAAACAGCTGCTGTGCCGTTCTTTCCAAGTAGGCCCAGCAGTGGCCACAGCTGCCTCCAGTAACCTGAGCCTTAGCTCAGCAAAGACTCGGGAGCACCCAGCAAAGAGCACACACAGGCCACAGGTTGGCCTCACACCCCCAAGAATATGACAGTCGAGTGCCAGAGATTTATCCCTAGAAATCCATTTCTGAATGGAGATTGCGTTTCCCCAGTCGGAGCATGTGCCATTGCCATCGACAGGCCCTTTTTTGCCCAGTGAGGACTCTAGGAAAAGACAGGCAGCTCCTACAAATCCAGAATGTACAGTGTCCCTTTAGGACAGCTGACTTCATGGGTGATGTTGCCCCAGTTGGGAGGGATGCCAGGCTCTGCTGGCGAGGGGCAGAGCTTTCAGAAGCCACCTTGGCTAAGCTTGGGAGCAGCTCAAGCTGTCTAGCTAGCAAGCACAGCGGGGCAGCTTCGGTTCTAGCTGCACAAGGCAAACACTGAAATCAGATGGATTATTTTATCTCCTCATCTTTTTTTAACATGTCACACTTTCTGCAATTATAGTCATTAAAACTTCTGAATTTTGCCTGCAATTGTTGTGCAAACCTTGAGGACTAGTAGATTCTTTCATATGAAGCTTTATTTGTACCAAGCCAAACTTCAAAAGCTTTCTTATTAACTGTCGTCAGGCCTGTGATTTACAAGGGCAATAACCATCTGGAGGGGACACATTTATCATAAGAGTGCAGCACACCAGGAGCCATTTTCTGAAGCAGTAAAGCCAAGTGATAAAATGAGTTCTTTTCTTCTCTAACCTTCTTAAGATGTGTGTGTGTGTGTGTGTGTTTGAGGAGGGCTTTTTTGTAGCTGTGCTCCTGCAGCTCCCCTCTGCCTGGGAAGATGGATGGCTGATTGAAGGTCTGGGGGAGCAGACTCCCTGAGTGAAACAACCATGCTTCTTCTTTTCTAAATTACCAGGATTATTTATCACCCTACTCTTAATTCTTATTTTATTTGCATGACACCTTTGAGATTGGGTAGGAGAAACTCCTATCTTTCTTTCTTAGGAACACAGATAATGCTGATTTAGGATGCATTTCTACCAAAGGATCAATCTTCCAGTTTGTAATGCAGTGTTGGGAAACAGAAATCAGTTATTCTGGCATTCATTCCATTCTTGGATAGGGAATGCTAACTTTCATTTGTAACAAAGAGGTAGCACGCTGTTGCTTTGCCCCCTAGAGAATCACACTCAGGAAACTATCAATTGATAAATTAGTGGAATTGTAACTTAATTGGCTCATGGAACCCAGCGGGACCAGAACAATCTAGAACTGAACACACTCAAAACCATATAAATGGTGGTAGACTTTAGGAGAAACCCTCCCATGCCACCACCTCTTACAATACAAGACAACACAGTATCAGCACTAGAGACCTTCAAATTTTTAGGTTCTGTCATATCTCAAGACCTAACATGGATATCTAACATCAAAAATGCCATCAAAAAAGCACCACAAAGAATGTTCTTTCTGCGCCAACTCAGAAAGCTCAAACTGCCCAAAAGGAGCTGCTGATCCAGTTCTACAGAGGAATTGAGTTTGTCATCTGCACCTCTATAACTGTCTGGTTTGGCTCTGCAACCCAACAAGACAGACAGAGACTTCAACGATTAATTAGAACTCCAGAAAAAAACTGGCTACCAACCTGCCTTCAGTCGAGGACCTGTATGCTGCACAAGTCAAAAAGAGCTGTGAAAATACAGACCCCTCACATCCTGGATATAAACTGTTTCAACTCCTACCCTCGAAATGACACTACAGAGCACTGCACAGCAGAACAACCAGATACAAGGGGAGGTTTTCCCAAATGCCATCACTCTGCTAAACAAATAATTCTCCCAACACTGTCCAACTATTAAAGGCCCGGTCCCACTGCACTTACAGATACAAAGAGGATGTAAAACGTTAAAAAAAGCTTGCCGTCCGTTGGAAAACGTGATGCATCCGTTGTGTACTCATTGCATACATGTTTCATACGCTCAATCCTTCCAGCATCCGTCCACTGCAATTTCATCCGCGCAAGAAGTTTTGAGCTGCACAAAACTTTGTGAACGGATGAGCTTTCCGTCGCGTACGATGTACATCCGCGACATATGAGCAACAAACGTTCTATGTCCGTTATCATCCGTTAAACATCCGCTGTATCCTCTCTGCATCCTCTGGGCATCCTCGCAACTCACATCCGCTGCAGCTGAAAACGGAAAGAGGGAGGAAATAAAAGGTACATGGAACGTCTATACATCATTAGTAGCATGGAAATAGAAAGGATGCATTTGCATCCGATATACATCCGTGCGGCATCCCCTTTCTTTCCTTTAGGCGTACGTGATGCATCCGCTTCATCCGCTATGCGTACACTTCGAAATTCTCCCCCAGAACCCCTTCGGAGGTGTCATCCGCTTCCCTCCACTAGGCTTCCGATGAACATCCATTTAACATCCCCGCTACATACTACCCACGTCCGTTCTTTTCCGTTCTGTTTATCCAAATTTTCACCACTTTTTGAAGCAGATGACAACGGATGGAGCCATCCCCGAAATTTTGCTCGTCCGCTGTGTCCTTTATGTATACGTTTTACGTCCGTCGGCCAGTGGGACCTAGCCTTTACCAAGTCTCCACTACTATTACTATTACTCTTCATCTTCTCATCCTTCCTTTCCCCATTTCCTCCCACTTATGACTGTATGACTGTAACTCTGTTGCTTGTATCTTTTTGATTTTTATTGACTGTTTACTAGTTTGATTTAAACTTATGTTTTCTCGTATGATTTGATTGCTTATTTGTACTCTTTGACTACTATTAAGTGTTATATCTATGATTCTTGATTAATGTATTTTTTTTCCTTTTTATGAACACTGAGAGCTTCTGCACCAAAGACAAATTCCTTGTGTGTCCAATCACACGTGGCCAATAAAGAATTCTATTCTCTTCTATTTCATTCCATTCTATATTACAATATTTTATTCTATTCTATTTTGTTCTATATTATCAAAATCTACATGTACATTTTCTTTAGAACAATAAAAATCCATATCTACCTAATCATTAAAATAGAAAAACTGTCAAAAATTATTCAACACAGTCTTTATATTTCTCATTAGAAACATTATCACAATAAATGCCTAGTTTTCCCATGTGTTTTTAAACTATCCAACTGAAAGGAAATATTTTGAAATTGGTATGAGTTGGGCATGGCTTTCTCAAAGGCAGCAGCTAACATGCTTTCCAAAAATCAAAGGAGCGAAAAAGATTGTATAGCATCACCGAAATTCAACTGTACAATCCTTGTTTACTCACTGAGAAGATGCAGTGAGCGAAGAAGGTGGATACATTTTGCTTCTAATGAGAGAGGAGCCAAGAAGAGTGAACAGCCAATTCTTGCCTTCCAAAGCTTTCTGTGGAGGGGACACTCTGGCCAGAGCCCCTGAGGGTGAAGCCAGCCCTGAGTTGCCCAGCAAATGACATCTGGGCCACACACTGCTCACCTTCAGTGGCCAAAGCCAGGTTGGCTAAATGAGTCGAGGGCTATTCCACAGGGCAGCCTATGGAGAGAAGGAAAATCTGCTTTCAGTGAGGGAGGGCCCTGGAGGACCACGGCATGCCAGCATGTTTTGGTCCTGCTGACTGTGAGTTATGAGTCTGAAGCCAACACATCTGGTGAGCACTTGGTTGGGGAATGTCCCAGGTGGAATCAGTTACTATAGCAAATCTGGGACTGTCTCCTAACCAGTGGAATCCACATCTGGATTGTGTAAGCTATGCCGATTAGTCCAGGGTAACATACAAGGCAAAGAGGTTCTTCAGCTGTTTGCCCCAATTTTATGGTAGTGCTTAAAAATGGAACCAGGCAGAGTTTGGCCCCTCTGCTGTGGCTGCAAAGAGAATTGGGTGCTGTTTCTTAACCATTGTTTGACTTTGATCTTTTGTCTCTGATATTTTAAATTACAAATTATAATTTCTTTGTACTCCAAGGCATATTTTAAATGCAAGTTTCTAAAGACCTAAAAACTGTGACATTGTGCAGCAGTTTGGAGGTCATTTCATTAAAAATATATGCTTTTAAGTTGGTTCATCAAACAAATACACAGAGTTGAAGTTGTGTTTCCTGTTAATCATGAATGCAAAAATGCACTGAAAGAACCAGCAAAACGCTAAACAAGAATTAAAAAAACAGATTCTTCTACTGTCCTGTTTATCATGCTTTCTTTTACAAGAATGAAAAATTATGAAGAGAACAGAAAATACCATAAGGCTACTTGTGCTAACTGCTGCTGACATTCATGACAAACAAGCAAACCAACAAAAATCATTTCTGGTTATTTATTGCAGGGTGCAACTGAAAATTTGATTCTTTAGCTTGGAGGTATTGAGAATATTCTGCAAAAAAGAAAGAAAAGGTGATGAAGTGCCCGATTCAGAATGAAAGGAAATCTGTAGCTTGAAGTAGTTACCTCCTGATCTGGGAAGGACAATTTATGACATAGTTGCGCAGAGCCATGAATTCAAAACAGGTAAGAAGGGGGTTCCTCTGACTTTCTGCCACCTTTTCAAAAGTACTTTGCTGACTCAACTATTTCTAAGAAAAAGATGCAAAGTGTTTCTTTTCAGGCACATCGTGCATTGGGGGTGTTTCCTCTTTGCACCCCAGCAAGAGGTTTTGCAGATGCCACAGAGACTCAGAAAAAGTCCAGGAAGACTGGATCACAAGCATTGTTCCAAAGAACCAGTTTTTACAAAAAGAGGCTGGGGGGGGGGGGGGAGCACTCACTTAAGGCAGCTGGTTTCAGAGCTCTGTCACAGTCTCAGCCAGAATGCCCAGCTCCACTCAGCGCATGGGCAGTGGCTAGTTTCTCTCCTGTCTTCTCCAAGGCCAAGTACTCCTCTTTCCACAGCAGAATCCAGACTGAGGGCAGGACAGATGTCACCCAGAAGCTTTGACTACAGTGCTTGGAATGGAGTGTTCACCACACGACTGGGGCATAAAAAGCCCTGGTAATTCAACAAATTCCACCCCCCCCCCCATCCCTCTATCATTCATAGATATTTAGAAAATATAATGGGCTTTTTCTGAAGACCATTTCTCAATTTGTGAGAAAATACACCATTCATTTTGCATCTTTATGACTAGTGCAGCCCATTTAATTTTATTTTGCTCTTTCTGGATGCTAAAAAAGGTTAATTGGTTCTCCTTTGAGCCTGGTGAAGAAGGGCATTTTGAGAGGTTACCCTAGAGGGGTTGGGGGAGGAAGCCTTGAACAGAGGGAGGGCTGTAGGTTTGCCCAAGAGGATCTGGCAAGTTGGTTTGTTAACATGGATATTGGCAGTCTGTGGTGCCAAGCAAAAATGCCATAGGGAATTGGGAGCTTCGATCAAATGGAATAATGAATTCAAAATTAAGGCCACACATGTTAGCTACATTGGTAGAGCATCTCAGCTTTAATATTAAATCCTAGCTAAATATTAGGGGGCATTTTGCATCTTAATGCCTTTAAACGTGGAATGAAATATGCCTCAGTAAAAAGGCGACTCCTGGCTCCGATGCTGTAAAAAACCTTGATACTGTCCAATAGACTCCAGCAGCTGCAGTTGCAACTTCTGTCCTGTATTATCTGGTGTGTACCTATCCATTAGTTTTGCCCAGTCACAGCCCATCTGTCACTCTCTGGACTGTGGAAAGTCTTCTCATCTGGTGAGGCAGTTGGAAAACATGTCCAGGCAACCTTTCTCCAAACCTCCCGGGCATTTAATTTAAAAAAAAATAGGTTGCCAAGCAGCCTGAAGCCCAGCTCTCGTAATTTGCACCACCTCTCAGTTGCAATCCGTTATCTTTGGGGAAAGGTAAATCCTGGGCACTCCAGCTTCATCCACACTCAAGAAAAGGAAAGAGTGTCGATTTGGTGAAGGCTCCAGACTAGACACCAGGAGGCAGCGAGTTCTAGTCCTGACTTGGGCATTAAAGCTGGCTGGGCCAGTCACTGTCTCTTAGTCCAATCCACCTCACCAGGTTGTCGTTGTGGTGGGGAATATAGGAGGAAGGAATATTAGTATATTCACTGCCTTGAGTTATTTATAAAAATAATAAAAGTGGGATGATTTTTTTTTTTAAAAAGCTTATAAATGGAGCAGGTAGTCAGTTCTTTCCTCTGCCTGCAGTAGTGTTGACATGTGCAATGTTATTTTCAAGAATAAAACAGCATGCTTTTAAAAAAAAGAAATTTACTTTGAAAACAGAGGGGGCAACTTTTACAAAGAAAAAAAGAAAAGAAAATGCCTTTTGATGAGAGATATTCAGGTTTTAAATGTTAAGTCTTCAGCAAAATTCTGGCAGTTACTTTGAAGGGAAACTGCAGTTTTGGAAATAGGAAATATGAATTCTGGTTCAATCTAGAATATCAACTGAGGAAAGCTAGTACAAAAGTTCCATCATCCTGGTTTAAATTCAGATCTGGCAGTTTTAGTAGCATGAAATTGGTTAAGTTTGCATTTGTTTGTTTTATTATCATTACAAAAAGGTTTAGCATGGTCTGTAAAACATTAATACTTTTTTAAAGAAACTGGCCCTGAAGTAAAGTGGGAAACAAATTGTAATTATTAACAGAAAAAGTTCAATGTATGCATCTGCATGCCAAATTATGCCTTTAAATTAAATATTTTTGTTTATCCAGAAAAACTTTCGTAAACTCCCTAGTGAGAAGCAAATTAAAGCATTCTTTATGAGCATTACAAACAATATGTCATTATAAAATTACCAAATTACATGGACAATTAAATTACTTAAGCAAGATATAATGTCAACCATGTTACAGTAATTTATACACACGTTTATCTGGAAGAAGCTCAGTGTGGCTGACTTGCATGGGAACGCTTAGAGGAGAGGTCATCTCAGATGGAACTGGGGTCACCAGCAAAACAGGCTCAGCCTCACCCTTCTGGAGGGTTTCCAGGGATCTCTCAAGGTTGGTCCTCCTCCTCCCAGTCGCGGAGGGGCCAGACAAAGTGGGCAAGGTGGGGGGCAACTCTTCCTTTTTTCCTTGGCTGGGAGTGATTTGCTGCCCTTCCCTGCATCGCTTGGGGTCATGGCTGGAAGTGAAGAGGGGCCACCTGCCTGCCTGCCTGTCCTTGATGGATGGGTGGCCTCAGGGACAGCAGGCTCTCCTCTAGGATCCTTGGAGAGACTCCAGGCAGGACCTGGGAGGGTCTCTCCGACTTCCAGTGTGGATGGTCTTACACTCCCAGGCATGGAGTTTCCTTGCACCTTCACCCACCTTCACCCCCAACCCTCCTCCTCCTCCTTCCTTTTCTCTTCCAGGTAATGAGAGGATGATGGCTCCAGGGACGATTTCATTCTAATGATTAGGTCCTGGTCACTGTTTCCCCAAACAGCACCAACATTTGTGGAAAGGCGATTTCAGGGTGTGAAGGCCTTTCATTTGACAGGCAGAACCATCACTGTGAAACGTCCAGCTCTTGAGCTGCAAGCCCCCCTCCCCCCCGCCCCCGCTGCCCTTGGGCTGCTCTTTGGGCACGCAGCCCGGAGGGGCCCAGAGCAGGAAGGAGCCCTTTCCTGGAGAGAGGCTCCTGTGCACCGGCTGGTGAGGAAGTGGCTGCTGCAGTCTGAAAAGGAGGGCAACCAGTGAGTAATCCACTGGAGAAATGTGGTTTTGTTCAGTCCTTGGTCCTTTCTCCTTGGAGAGTTTTAATTCTCAGGCCTGGCTTCTCCTGCAGATGTTGGGTGTGTTGCTTTGTACTCTATAGATAGATCATTCACATTCCTTCCTCTGTAGCCTTTGTGCAAAACGACCTGTTTTATTAATGTTGCATAGACTTTGGGGAGAGCCAAGCAGCAGCATGTACATGGATGCATAGACACATTTTAAAAATCGTCAATGAGTAGAGCAGATGTGAGGTAGCCACTGGATAAAGGGAGATGAGCAAGCATAAATCACTACAGTATAGAATGATTTTTTTGTTTGAAGTGGGAATACCTTTTCAAAAAAGTTAATGCAGTAAGAGAGCAAAATGATTGTGGTATCCCCTCCCCCTAGCACAGACCCAGCTCAAATCTTCTCCCCAGGGAGGGGTTTTTGTGCTTTCAGCCCAGGACAGCCCCAAGCAGTCTCCCATTTTGCAGTTCCTTCAGTTGAACAAAAGCACCAAGCTGCCAGTTTAATCCAAGCCCCACATCCACCTTGCATCCCGGGGGTGCAGTGGGGTAGCTCCTCAAAGCCCTCTGGGTCCTTCCTTTCTCCTTGGGAGATGGGGGGTGGTGGAGGAGAGAGCCCATGTCCTCCCAACCTGAGCTGCCTTTCTATTGTTGGAAGTTAACCCACCCCTCTCTTTGGAAAATGAAATATTCTAGAATATACAGTATTAAAAAGGCAGAATATTTTCCCTCAAAAGAAAAGTAGAAAAACTCAGAGGAAGAAGCTTATCCACCCCCCCCACCTTTGCTAATGGGCCATTACTCTGGCCAGGCCAGCCTATTTTACATAACAAAGATCTACTCCAGGTAAAGCTATAATAGGAATTGCCCAAAGCCCTTTCATCACATCACCATCCAGCCAGGCTCAACCAAGCCTGGAACTCAGGACAGCCTACAAGTTTCCCCTGCATGGCCCCATGGGAGTCTGACCACTGTTGCAGTATCTAAAGGTACTCCTGTGCATAGTCACGTAGCAGAAAATGAATCATACCTGAAAAAAGGCAGAAGGCAACAAACAACTCCATATTAGGCAAAAGAACTGGCAGGAACAAATAAACTCCAATAAACTCCCTTATCTCTAAGATTAGATGACTACTCAATAAAAGAGAACGTGACCAGTCCTCTGGGCGCTCTCATCAAGAAGATTCATTGTGTCCGTGTGGTTCTTCTTAATCGATGCGAGGTCCGGTCACCTAGGCGGGTGATCGAAACTCTGCCAGTTCCCGCCGGGTGATCTCTTCCACTGCGGTATCGAACAAACTTCACAGACCACCAATCAGAATACAAGCTCAAATCCAAATCCCAACAGAGCAGTGGTGGGATTCAAAATTTTTTACTACCGGTTCTGTGAGTGTGGCTTGGTAAGTGTGGCAGGGGAAGGATACACTGCAAAATCTCCATTCCCTCCCCTCCCCACTAACCGGCTTTCCAGCTCCGTTCTCCTGTGCAGGACAACCAAAGGGGACCCAGCTGATCAGCCGGGACTCAGTGGGAGGCAGAGGAGAGATGGGCTTGGCGGGGCCAGTCAGAGGCGGGATTGGCCGGTTCTTCTGAACTACTCAACATTTCTGCTACCAGTTGTCTAGGTCAGAAGCTGCTGAATTCACCACCTCTGCAACAGAGGGTATAAAACCCAGGTGCTCTCGGTATATCAGCTCTTCTTTTCCTTCACCCAACACCTTGAAGCATGTGGCCATCCTTTTCCCTTTGGAGCTCCAAGTCATGTGGTCCTGCCCACCATTAAACCATCTTTCCAAGCAGTCACCATGTTTCCAGTCTTTCTTCCCCGCTTGGAACTGGACCTAGAAGGATATTTCTCCCAACACCATGCTCCCCCAAACCAGGGGACCAGGCCGGGAAGGCACTCAAGCGAACCAATCGTTGGGCAGATCAGCCTGTCAGGTCTGGCCACCCTCCACCTTTTTTTATTTTGATAAATAACCTGTGGCAGGTAACAGACCTAATACTCCTTTATCTTCCTCTTTTCCCTGGTTCCTAACCTGGTGTCTTCACCAGGAGACCAAACCGGCTCTCTTTGAGGTGGCCAATACCCCTAGTAGCCCACAGATGTACTCTGGTTTTCTCAACTTGGAAACAGCAAGTATTGTGGTCTGTGTTTATGTGTGTGTGTGGGGGGGGGAGGTCCCCTGTCCTTCCCTCAGCCAGTAATGGATCCCAGCACCTGAGCGGGGGGGGGGGGGGGGCTTTCCTTGACATCAAAAGTAATATGAAAGAAAAAGTTTGCTGGGCCGCCTCCAACCGCAGGCCGTGCATTGTGTGTTTCCAGGAAGCCATCTCAGGATCATAAAGGAGGCTTCCTCATGCATTCAAGAGGATAATGTGCACTGAAATATGAACCCAGGAGGACGATGTGCCTTCAGATATCTCTCCCCCACATACAGCATAATCCAGTGTTTCATAAACTCAGGAAAGTATTAAATAAAAATAAATTTCAACCGTCCGTGGCCTCATCACAAATCACTCTGGAGAAAGGGGAAAAGAAAACGTCCTTTGGCCAAGAAACCATCTTGTCTTAAACAGCACCAGAAAACAAAATTATTATTGTAGGAAAAGCAAATGTCATCTCTACTTATTGCAGCGGCTGTGTTGCTTCCAATAACAATTTGGCATTTTATTTAGTCTGCAACAATCTACATTTTAAATTTAAAATAAAGATTTTTTCCCCCTCTGAGGTTGAGTGCAAAGCAAAGCAGAGCAGAGTGGAACATCTGTTCCTGATTAAGTCAGACCCTGAATACAAAGTAAACATGGATTTTATCCACAGTCAACAGCATCTACAAATGTAAAGGGAGGAAGCTACTGCATTTTTGAAGAATGAGCTGCTTTGCAAGAAGAGAAGCGGGGCACCACAGCAGATGGCGATAATCAGTTCCACCTGGCAAAGGCTTTTGATTAAGAAGGTGAAGTTGGCACCCTGGCCAGCACATCTGGGTCACAACGGCACCCTGACTCTGTGTGTTCTTCTTTCAGGGGCCCGTGTGCCCATGGGAAAGCCCCTGGGGACAATGGGGCTTGGCAGCCCTGGCAAGAAGGGCAAGACCAGCCGCATCCTTGGCTGAGCCCTCTTGACCTCAACAGGCCCACATCTAGAGCAGATCCTCCAGAGTGCCATCCCAGGGACTCCCCACCATGTTCCGCCAATTGACGTGGCTTCTTCAGACCCTGTCCCCTTGTTTGCCCTCTGACTTTGAGCGGCTAGCACTGGCCATGGATCTATTAGGCAGAGAGGGGCCCGCCACCTTTAGCAGGCTGACTTGTGGCAAAGCTTTCCTGGGCAGGCCCATGGGGTGCATGCGAGGGCCCGCAGGAGAGACAAAGGCAACCATTCCTCTCATTAGCCCAAGAGCACTTCGGAGGAGACAGGGAGGGGCTGGGAACCTGCTGGCCCTAATCAGAGCCAGGGGAAGAGTTGGGAGGGAGGGGGCAGGACTCCTTCCCCAGGAGGGAAAGGAGGCAGGAGGCTGGTGGCAGCATGTTCAGCATCAGCGACCTTGGGAGAAGCGCAAGGTGGGGGGGAGCCATGCGGACACAGGGAGACACTTTCTGGCATTCTGGGCCCTTCCTGGGCTCCTCCAAGATGGAGATTCTGGTCTAAAATCCTGGTGGTCAATTCCAGGACTCAGAAGGTGCAGCTTGCCAGCTTCCTGCAATTCCTGCTGGGAATATAATCCCCGCAGGAGTTCCGTAATTAGTGCCTCCTTTGGCGTTGTTAAAAAGCACCAGAAAAAGGTTAACTCGAGTCAAGTACGCCTAAGAGAGCTGCGATGATTTGTGTTTGGGGAGCCATTTGGACCACAACATTCCTGCTTTTACCAAAGAATTACCCCCCTTGGAACCCCTGGCTCAGATGGGTTCAGCTTGCCACTGCCTTGTTCCGGAGACCCTCCCTCTGTGGCCCAAGGGGGAGAGAGGCAGAAGTCCCCTCTGGCCTCCTCTGCCAACCCCTGGCGGAGAAGGAAGAACCGTGGCAAGGCCAAAGGAAGGAAGGGAGGGAGGGAGGGACCTGGCCGTCTTTCTAGATCGGAAGCCTCTGTGGCCAAATCTCAGCTCAGCCGCATTGCATCCAGTGAGCATCTGCGCTATTGTTTGGCTTGTTTCTGGCATGGATGCCCTACGGAACCCCGCTTTCTTGGCTGGAGGCTTGTAACCATTAAAGCCTCCATCCTTTCATTGTAATTGGGCGCTTAATTTGTTTGAGCACAACAGAATCAAATACGTGGATCAAAAAATGGAAACCCACTCTTTTGTGGGTGTGAATTAACTTCGCTTTCCTGGGCAAGGAATTTAACCCTTTGCAGGGTGATTCAGAGAAGAACCTCCACCTGTCGTGGCGGCTCCTTCTCTGGTTAGCTGAGGATTCACCTCTCAGCCAGGCATCTCCATCTCTCTTAGTTGACCCCATTGGTTGAGCCAGTGGACAGAGGGAAGTGCTGACTTTGCCGAAACAGCCAGGTCTCTCTGCAGTTTAACCAGAAAAGCAACACAGCTGCACAAATTATTTGGCAAGTTGGTGAGTTCTCAGGTCTCCCACAGGAATACGGAAGAGCCGTGACTGAGATCCCAGAAGCTGATTGGCAAGGCCTGTCAGGAATGTGGTGATAAACCCCGTAAGTGACACAGACAGACCGCTCTCCCTCTCAGTCGGATTTCTGTTCCTCAGGGTGCCAAGCAAAGCAGTCTTTAGCCGGGGCCTCCTATGGATGTTGAACCACTTTGGAGAGAGCAAGAGAAATGCCTTTAGCACCTAGAGAAAGAGGGGGAAAGCAGCATTTACTTTCCTGCAAACTCTCCTGGGCCAAAGTGGCATTAAATCTGCCCTACCTGGTGGTCCTCAGCTCAAGGATGCCAGAGACGGGGAGCATTCCTCTGGGAAGAGGCCAAGATTCGCTGGCCGGGGAATCCGGGCACCCTAAAGCTGCCAGGTGCCAGGAGGACAGGTATCCCCACTGATAGCTGAGATGCCAACAGGCCCAAGCAAGAGCTTTAGGAGGCCTCCCCCCACCAAGGACTTCTCAGGAGAAGCCCTGCTTCAAGAGTGGGGGCTCCTCCTGGCAAACCCCTGGATCTGAGAACAGACTTCGTCCCTGCTCAAAATCAGCAAAGAAAAGGGGGGGGGGATCATTAATTTCACAGGATTTGGGACGATGGCCACTAAATGCAGTGTTAGGAATTGATTTGAGATATTGGGAGGAAAATGTCCATGAAAACTGGTCATTTGAGTCCTTTAGTTAGGAGACTTAAAAGAAAAAAAAAAAGATTAGGCCCATGGGATTTCCCACATATTAACATGCCTATTGCTCAGAGTTATGTTGAATGGGTACCATGAGTTAAAACAAGACTATTGTTTTGTGCAATAAATTTGAAATGACCTAATCAAACCCTGGATATTTGTATTCACACATTATCATTTCTTCATTGCTAGAAGTCATTTATTTCATCTTTCCTCCTTTCTGGTCCAACTGTTTATCAGAAGTGTAAATCCAACCAATGGGCAAGAAGTGTGGATGGGGGGCAGAGGTGTAAGACAGAGGAAGCAGATTTAACATTAGCTTGGAAATATTGCACAACTCATTAAAAATGTAATCATGCGTAAAATGAGATCAATGGAAATTTATCTAAAAGTGCAAGGAGAAGGCATTTTCTCATATGATCCAGGATTTAATAGACTGGATTTTAATTTAGTCAGTTTGCAAGCAAAATCCCTCCAGGCTAAATAAAACAGCTTCCCCACCCAGTTATTGTACAGACAGCTAATTTTCTGCACCCTTCCTTCCAATATTCAATCTTATCTCTTGCCAGATAGAGGTTTCAATATATTGCTAAATTTGTTTTCTTTACATTTCCCATTACAGCTTTTCATTTGCATGATAAATGATCAGAGGTGAAAGTGGGAGAAAACCAAGCCTAGCTCTTTTGTTCAGCTGGGCAGAAGAAAGGCAGCTGCCCCCTTCCCAGTTCAGGCTGAGCAATGGGAGCTGACCCCCAGCAAGCTGCCTGGCCAGGAGCCTCCTCTGGCTCAACAGGCAGCCTGGCTGCTGATGGGGAATGGCGGGGAGAGGAGTGTGTGTGTGTGTTTGGTGGCCATGTTCCACATCCCCCCCCCCAGAGGAGGCAGTGTGGGGTGTCTGCACTGGGAGGCGGGGGGGGGGGAGGAATGCACACACTCACAGCTGCCTTTCCAGCCAATGATGTGAGTTGAGGGGAGCTTCCAGATGCTCAGCTTGAAGGTTGGGGCTGTGCCTCACTTGGTCCCTGGAGGTGTGGGGGGAAGTTTGCAAAGGGTCTCCCAGAGACCCTCACTTTGGGCCAAGCTGGACTCTCTGCAAGTCCCTGAAAGGAAGCCCATAAAGCTCTGGGTTTGTCCTCTGAGCCTTTTCAGTCCCCCTGTGCCCAGATCCCACCCTGATCCAGATAACCAAGTGAAATAAACAGGGAACCACGACGCTCCCTTTCCCGGCAAGGATGCCACTGGGGGTCTTGGACTTACTGGCCCCCCCAAGGAAGGCTTCAGCTTCTGCGGGAGGGATGGTTTTTTTTTTTTTGTCTACTGATTTTTATTGTGACACCTGGAGGGGCCCAATATAAACAATGTTTTTCTTTTTTGGTTGGTATAGTTTATTCAATATTTTATCAATTCAGTTAAGAGCGTCCTGTGTTATATTGTTACAGTGTTTATCAATGATATTTTCCCTGATGTTTTTTCTCCCTGGCACTCGGTTTCAGCCAAAGACAATGAAGTGGGGGCCGGCATGGACTTCTCCAGCCTTGATAATATAAGGTTCAGCTATAACTTAAGATCACGATGTGCCAAAAATGAACTTAAGCAGAGGCTTTGAAGAACAAAATCTAACTTTTATTGACCAATAAAAGGGTAAGACCTCTCCTCGCATACACACAGATACCTGAGGAAAGTTACAAAGCATATAGGTGAAAGTAACTCTTCTTATACCTTAAGATTCTTTTAGAAGTAGAGTAATTGCATTGTAAAACACTTTAAGTTAGATTTACATCTTTCCTGCAAAAAGACAAATGTCCTCCTGGCACTTGTTTATCTTTCAGTTTATCTTTCTCCTATTGTCTGTTAATTGATCACAAATGACCATTTAAGAGGGCTACTAATAGCATCCTTCAAAAGGTGGATATTGCTCCAGATGTAGGGAGTTACCTTCCCAGGGAATAGGTTCCATTCAGATTGATTTAGATGGGACAATCACATGCCTTCATATGAGAGAGATGTAACTAATTGCAGGCTAGTTTTACAACACAAAGGTTAGAGAAATATTTTTCACAACAGCAAGATAAGAAATGCCTACAGAGATAAATACTTCTCCATATATATAAGAAAATAACTGCCTAACATCAAGATAAGGCATGCCTATAGAGTGATAAATACTTCTATATAATGCTATATTTTACTTCTTCCCTTTATTTATTACCCTAACAATGCGGATCTCTGCAGAGGCTGGAGTGGGGTGGGTGGGTGGGCCTGGGGACTGAGGGCAGGCTTGGCCCTTTGACTGGAGAGGCTGATTGCCCAAACCAGGCCAGAAAAAAACAGGAAGTCCAGTTGCCTCTTGAAAAAGCACCTCTGGGACAACCCTGACCTGGATGGCTGAG
The DNA here is from genome assembly GCA_015471245.1 of Laticauda colubrina. Lineage (NCBI taxonomy): Eukaryota > Metazoa > Chordata > Lepidosauria > Squamata > Elapidae > Laticauda > Laticauda colubrina. The sequence goes on along the minus strand of BLBF01000045.1, from coordinate 370,750 downwards.
AAGCTCCAGACCTTTAGCATTGAGCTGCAGGGCTCCACCTCAGGGGCCCCGATTCGCCTTTGACGCTGAACAATTGTCTTTGCTTAAGCAGGAAAAGGACGGAGCTGGTTTGCAGGTGGAGATGATGCTATGGGGAGGGGCCTCCGGATCGATCCTCCAGACTAGCTAGTCTCAGGTGGGAAGGAGCTTTGCCCCAAGGGAGAGCCCTTGCCCCTCTTCCTGGCCCCTCCCCCCCACCCTGCTATTTCACAGTTCAGAGGCATCTCTTTTGCAGGGAAGGGGGGAAATCGCCTGGGGCCGGAGCCCACCCCTCAACCTGCCTCCATGAGCACTTGATGTGCTTCCAGTGAAGCAACCGAGCAACTGTACCCTTTGTGCGAAGCAAGCAAACAAGCGCCTTGCACTGTCACGGAGTCCTTGTTTCTGCTGCAGTCACAAAAGGCGCAGCACAAACCCTCCCAGGCAGCAGCTGCTTAGCGCTTGTCAAACATCGCTGCTGGGCAGAGCCCGGTGCAAATGTGCAAACTCCCTCTCAGTTTAGCACATCACCTTGCTCAACCGGATTTCAGCCATTCTCCCTTGACGGCAGGTGTGTGTGTGGGGGGCATTGACAGCCTCCCTGCCCCCACCAGCCTTTGTCAGAGAGACCCCAGGATCTTCGGGGGGGGGGGGGGGGGAAATGATGATCACCAATGTCTGAAACTGCATTCCTCTTCGGTTGCCCGTGTAAATCAGCATGGACACAGTGATCCTTTTCCAGAAAAGAGCTGTTTTATGGACTCCGTCCAACTTGGCTTGCGGAGCAGCGTCTTGACCATCTGCACACGCGATGAGTTCATGCGGAGGAAGGCGGGCCAGATTGGCCCTTCTTGCGTTTTACGGCCATTCTCCCCATTGATTCGCCCCAGAGACCGTCCTCCCTCCCGATGGGTCCCGCGGCGCGCCGGCCAGCAAGGCGGCTCGGCTTCGCGCCGCGGAAGGCGGCCTTGCCCCGCCGGGCTCCTCTTGCGCGGCCCGCGCAGGCGGCAGCCCCCTTCGGCGCCGGGCTCCTGGCCGGCAGGGGGCGGCCTGCCCCCACGAACCGCGACCCCCGCCCGCCAGCCCGCTCTTCCGAAAGCGGCGGGACGCCCACGGACGCGCCGCCTCCGCCCTCCGAAGCGGCCGTTGCTGCCAAGGGAGGCCCGGCCCGCGGCGGACGGAGCTTTCCCGGGCAGGCTCTCCGCAAGCCGGAGCCGAAGCAGCAGGCGCCGCCCGCCCCGGGGCTCCGGGCCTGGCCGCCTCCTGGCCGGGCGCTTCCGTTCGGCCCGCGGGGGAGAGGCGTCGGGGCGAGGGGCGTGAAAGGGCCGCCCGGGAGGAACCTCCGCCTTGCCTCGGGACGCCCCGGCTGCCTCCGTTCAATGGCGCCCACCATCGAAAAGATGCGCTTTAAAATGCAGCCGGACTTTCTCCCAGCGTCCCGGAAATCGGGATTCGCACAACTTGCGTGTCAATCTCAAAACGTGGGAGCGGGTTTTACGGAAACAGGGTTTTGCTCCGTTTTCGACAAATAAAAGAGGGGCTGGGAGGGCTTCCTTCTGGTTAGTAAGGGCTTTTGTTATGAGAGGTAAAAAGTTTGTAAATTGTTCTGTTTTGCTTCTTGCCAACGCTGCTGGTGCTTGTTCCATTTTTCCTGTGAATAGCAACAACGCTGGTAGTTGAACAGTCGAACCAGGATTCTTCCAGGAGTCAGGCCTGGCTCTCTCTCGGGGGGCTGTTTCCGGAATGAAGAGGCCTCTTCCACTTGGCCCTTGGCTGAAATTCAGACACACAAACAGCTGCTCAGCATTGCATGTCCAATTGTGCACTCACACACCCCACCACCCCCGATGCTGCAGAAAACCTAAACCTTCCTCTGCCCAGTTCAGTTCAGGCTTCCTTGTGCATTTTTTTTTTTTTGGGGGGGGGAGGGGAGGGAATTCTTAAAAACCTTCCTGCCTCCTTTCCTTTCATTTGGAGATTAGGGCAAATGTTGAAATGTTCAAAAACAAATAAACTGGAACAAAGTACAGTTGTCACATTCTTGATTCTCATGCCTACTTCTTTCTGTTGCATTTTGTCAGCACCCTTCTCTGTCTCTTGCTGTTTCTCATTTGCAAATCTCCAGTTTGGTAGATGTGAATGTTTCCGAATGGCAAAAGATCCAATTTGTGTAGAAAATGCCGTTGCCACAGTGTCTTCAGAGACAAATACAGATTTCCTGGTCCTGGAACCCAAGAATGGCTGCTAAATGAAAGGAAGCCAGTTAAATGCCCCAACGATGTTCCCAGGTTGCTGCAGCCAGGAATGACCATGGCTGGTGGCCAAATGACCAGAAGTGCCAGCCCCTGCCCAGCCCAAGGAGGCTGGCTGGGGACAACCCTGCTCCCACCTACCCACCTGCCCTAGGCTCAGCAGCCTTGGGTGTCCTCCATTGGCTTCTTGGGGATGCCACCCAGAAACCCGGCTACAACCTCATTCTCCTTTTACTTTAAACATTTTCAGATAGTCCTTGACTTACAACAGTCCATTTAGTGACCGTTCAAAGAGACAATGTCAATGAAAAGAGTGACTCAATGACCACTTTTCACACTCACAACCTTTGCAGCATCTCATCAGAATTCAGGTGCTTGGCAATCGGTTCATATGAGGTTGCTGTGTCCTGAGGTCACAAGCAAAATCGATGGGGGAGCCAGACTTGCTTAACAACCATTTTACTGAATTATCAACTCGATGATTCACTTAATAACTGGAAGGAAAGATAAACAGAGCAGAATTCACTTAACAACTGAAAATGCGGGCTAGTTATGGTCATTGATTCCAGACAGATGCCCCCTGCAGCCCCCCTTCCTTCCCCTTCCTCCTCCATGCTCTCCAGGAAGAAGTCCTTCTCCATTCCTTCCTTGCCAATGAAGGGCAGTGGCTCAAGAGGTGCAATGGAGGCGGGGAGGGGGTGGGGGAGCTCCATTGAAAGCAAGCTGTGCTTCCTGTAGGAATCTCACCTCTGAGCTGACTGGGAGAAAGCTTGACTGTGTGTGTGAGGTGGGGACACACTGGCATCTCTGCTGTGTTGCCCTTCTGCCTCCGCTCAGACCATGGCCCAGAAGGTCCATGGGTGCCCCTTACTGAAAAAGGCACCCCAGATGAGGGGGCGGCTGCAGACCCCAGCTCTTGCCCGGAGGGGCCCAAGGGACTCTGCTGCTGTGCTGGGATGGGCTGCCTGGAGTGGCTTCCTGCTGCCCTGTGGCAGAGGAAGAGTTAACTTCTACACTGGGGCTGGGAGCTGGGGGGGGCAGCGAGGGTTGACCGCTGTCAGGTCCTCTGATGGGCAGCTCAGCAGAGCTTCGTGCCATCATAAATAAAACAGACAAATTGCTTTTTTTTCCGAGGGTGGAATAAGCGTGGGGTGGGGGCGATGGGGGCAGAGGGGTGGCATGTGGCTGATGATTTGGAAGGGGAGTAAAGAGTTAGGGAGGGAGATGGTGGGAGCGGATCGAGGCTCTATGAATCTCTGGGTGGGAGCTGAGAACAATGGGAAGCAAGCAATTACCTCCGCTCCTTCCCTTCTCCCGGCCGGGAAATATATTCCTGCCTGAGACCCCCACCCCTTTTGGGCCTCTAATTCAATTCCTGGACGAAGCGAGGGAAGGCCTAACAGAGGAGGGGGCTGCTTGACAGTTGCTACCCTCTGGGGACTGCAGCAGTTGCCATTCAGGCCCTGTGGGGTTGGGGGGCTGCCTTGCTAGCAGTGGGGGGTCCACTGCTCCCCCTTGAAGTCCTCAAGTTCTATTCAGGCCCAACACTGGGGTCCATCCAAGCCTGAAGCAGAGACCCTGCCCTCCCAACCCCCTGCGCATGGCTGGTGCCAACACCCACACACACATATCCAGGCATGGCTAGCAGCCCATCAGACCTGAGAATCTTCCTGCAGGATTCTCAATACAGTTTGCCACCCCCTCAGGTGTGTGAGATGCAGAGAAGCTGTTTTTGGGGAGGAGGAGGAAGAAGCAGCTTGGCCTGGCCTGGGGAAAGGAAGCCTTCCCCTCCTCCTCTCTGGAAAAGCCTCCCTCGGGCCCTGTGGAAAAGCTGTCCTGGGGCTCTCTTTGAGCTGCGCCTTCTGCACTGGCAGACTTGGCAGGGTACCAAAAGGATTGCCCACAGTCCCACCCAGAAGGCAGCATCAACAACCCTGTGTAGTGGCTGCAGCTGGAGGTGCGGGCAAGCCCGGCTTCTGGACTGCCCACTTGGGAGCTCTTGGTGCCGAGCAGTTTGGGTTAAGACACCCCGAGGCTGGCTCTGATTAACTGGGAGGTGGAAGGAGAGGTCCTGGGATGCAGAGGGCTGTCACAGCAGGCTGCAATAAGTCAGGATACAGTAGCTCAGGCTGCAGGTCTCAAATCTTCTTGGAGCTCAAAGGGAGGCCCCTTGACCAGGTCCCAAGCGCTGCTTCCATGTGCTTTCTGTTAGCAAAACAGGGGCTGGGAAATGGATCAAGAGGAGGCGCAGAGCCTGCAAGGTGCGCCAGGAACACTTTCCAGATGTGCCCGAGGAGCCCCCCCCCCCCCCATCCTGGTGCCTCCATCCAGCCTCCGTGGCATGCAGAGCCACTCCAGGGAGAGCTGGGCGGGAGAAAAGGAAAGGCCTGGAGGTCCAGCGCTTGTGGCCAAAGAGACTGGACCCCGAGGACCCTGCTTCCCCTCCTGAGCTGTCCTGTCCCCTCCTCCGGCAGGGCGGGGGCCCAGCTGAGCACACACAGAGCTGGGAGGAAGGTGGGTTTTCGGCCACCTGCTGGCCGGAAGGGTCTCTTTGGGTTGCCCCACTCCGGTCCAGCCATGTTGCCTGGCGGCCCTGACCCAGGACGCCTGCCTGCAAAGGGAGCCAGGTCAGCAGCGGAAGCATCGCCCCCACCCCATGAAGGCAAACCATGTGCTCTTCCCCTCATGCCCAGGGAAGAGCAGGAGGACCAACAGCATGGTGGGTGTGGGAGGGTGTGGGAGGGGAAGGCAGGGCAAGAAATACTTGCAAGGCTGGGTGGGAATCCAACACCCCCCCCCCCCCAGCTCAGACCCATCTGCAAACTTTTCCATCAGCATTGTAGGTACAGTGGATTTTGCCATAATTTTGCCAACCTGAACCAGATGTGATTTTCGATGGACAGAGTGAAATAACAAAATCATATTTGTTCAAACCACATGGCAGGTAATAAATAACTAGAGATATGATGTTACAGCTTAGCATTCTTCAAAAGGAATGATGAATATTGTTGAAGAATTTAATTTGAGATATAAAGGCAGCATTTGAAGAGGAAACCAGCTGAATAATATTTCCTTTCCTGCTGGGCCAAAGCCAGGGTGGGGACAGAACAAAAGGGCTCTGCTGCAGATGCGGCCAAGGGGCTGGTTCCCCCCCCCCCCCCGCGTGCATTGCAGAAACTCTTGGGAAGGCTGGCTCTTGGGATCCATAGGCGTGGTTGACATCTTGGCGGCTTCTGCCAGCATAACCTGCCACACTCCCCGTCCAGCGGGCCGAAGAAGGCTGCGCAGGCGGCTCAGCTTCCTTCCTTCCACCAGCCTTGGCCAGTTCTGGGCCCTGAAGGGAGGGGCTGTGGCTGGCCCTGGGTTGGCGAGCGACGGAAGGAAGCTTCTTGGCAAGTTATCGGAGCACCCTTTCTGCAAATGCAGCTTCCAAGGTGAAGACCTGCTGCTGCCTGTCCCTAAGTTGTGCCTCATCTTTGCCTTAACTCCCAGGAAATCCCCCAAGGTGCCCTGGTCCTCCTCTTAAGTGCCGGGAAGCCCTCACTCTGTAGGAGAGAGGCAAAATGTGTTTTCATTTAACACTTGACTGTGTGAAAAAGATGGCTTCTTCTTTCAAGACAACTCCTTGGGCCAAAAGGTTCAACAACGTGAAGCATCCCAGGGATCCTTCCTGATGCCCACCCTTCCCCAGCCCTGGCCAAGCCAACATAGCTTCATCTCTGAAAACTTCTAATAAACTATTGGCAGATTTGGAAAAGTCCACTTTGGTTAGATTTGCTGATAATGAATGTTTTATTTGATGTAGGATATGGAAGGATGCAAAATCTCAAGTAGGCAGGCAAGCAGGGGAAGAAGACAGAGAAGGAAGGAGGAAAAGTTTTTCACAGAAGTAGCCCCTGAACAAAGGTCCCTCCTTCCTTCCTTCCTTCCCTCCTTCCTTTCTTCCTTCCTTCCTACCTACCTACATTTGGACTGCACACAAGTCAATGCCCTGGGATGGGCTCTGCAGAAGGCCGTTTTCTTAAGGCTTCTCTGTTGGTTTCCCTTAAAAGGGACCAGCTTAGGAGCAGCAGGGATGGCTGTGCCACTGAGGGAGCCCTGAGGGGTGGCTGTGTGGCAGCAGGTCTTGGCTGCTGTATCCAGCCTTGTTACATCTGTCTTTGATCCCCAAGATCTGGATTGTTAAAGCTGATGGCCACAATTAAAGGCAGTCCTATTGAAAAGCTGACCTCTGGCTGCTCTCAACTTCATGTAAACTTTTCAATATGCCTGTAATTTGGTATTAAATTACCCCTGCTTTATTGCTTTCCAGCACAACTCTGTCCTGTTGATTTTTAAGGATATGAAGGCTAACATAAAAGAAAAATGGCACCATATCTGCATAATTATGTCATTATAGAATTGTTTTTCTGCACTTAGAAAGCCTTGCATAGCTTATGCCTCTTTGGAGAAATAATAATAATGATGGGGAAGTGGAGGTCCTCTGCCCCCCTTGGCATGCATAGCATTTGTGGGGGATCCTTAAAAGGGCTCCTGAGTCTGATTCCTCCTCAGCCTCCCCCCCCCCCCCAAAACGGCCTCCCCTTGTGCAAGAGGCCAAACTGTGGCCCAGACTCAGACTGGCTGTCTTTCGGCCAAACTGATCTCCCCCCCACCTCACCACCCCAACTGAGCTTTGTGCATAATTTCCCCTCAAATTGCTAAGCTCTCAAAGGATGGGGAGACATTTAGCAGCCTTGCAAAGAACAAAGGCAGTTGGTTGGTTGACATCCCTGGCTGGCTGTGACCCAGAGAGATAAGGATTCCCCTTCTGAAGACAGCCCCTCCCTCCCTATTTCTGAAGAAGCTGCTGAGGTTGGAGAAAGCAGAGTTTGAGACAAAGGATCGGCTTCAAGTCACCTCTCCCCTCCTCCCCCCTCCCCCCTTTGGGTAATTCCTGGAGCAGCCCTGATTTCCCAGCTTTTGCTTGGGTTGCAGTGCAGCTGCTGTAGGACGATGAGATACAGAGGCTCTCAATTATCAAATCATTTTATTTCCTATTGAGCTGCAGGTAAAGTGGGCCCTGGAGATGCGACAGTTAGGATTGCCTCTAACAGAGGAAACTGCAGCCAGAGTGTGTTGGATGCAAGTCTTGGGAGAAACAGGATCTGCTCAGGGTTCAGCCTCTTCCTGCTTAGCTGGAATAAAAACAACCCTGCCCCAAGAGCCAGTGTGCGCTCTCCTCCCCTTAGGCACAAAGGCCTCCAATTGGGGAGCCTGACTGGGCCCTCTTAGCCAGCCAAATGAGGGGGTTTCTCGCAGAGGAGGGGGGCTGGGAAGACCCACTGATCCAAATGGAGTCACCCCGGAACGGGGGGGGGGGAGAGACGTGGTCAGGACCAATCCTGGGGGGTTGCAGCCAGGCAGGAGGTCAGTCTCCTCCCTCTCTCCCACTGGTCAAGGCACAGAGCCGCTTTTCAGAATCTGCTGCAGCAGAAGGGAGACCAGGCCTCCTGCTCCAAAAGTCTAGGTAACCAATTCACCGCAGCAGCAAAGAGCTCACCTCCGCTGCCTAAGGGTCGTTTGGAGTCCTGCACCTCACTTCTGCCCACCCAGGATATTCTGGAGAGCAAGGAAGGCACTGGGGCCTGGTGCCCCCACCCTGGGTGGAGGGTTTGCCCCGCTCTTGTTTGCATCCAGACAGGACAGCCAGGATGCCTGTTTCCCTCCTAGGCAGGGGGAGGCACTCTTTCCACAGAACGGTTGCTTACACACGCACACACACCCCTTGTGTTTTCTGCATCTTGTATGGAAACGGTTTTTATGTGGGAAAAATTCTGGACTTGGTTGTTTTATTTTTTCAGATGTGGAAAAGTGTCATGGAGAAGCAAGCCCCTGCCCATAAACACAACTCCAGCCACAGAGGACTGCCACTCCAAAGGGCACCTCAGCAGGCCCTTCCCCTTCCCCTTGCCCAAGGGCAAAGTCAGCAGAGGAGCTCATCTTCTTACAGTCAGTCAATGGAACCGTCCAGTTCAGGGCTCAATCGTGCCCTCATCAGAAAGGGAAGGATTTCTTGGCAGGGCACCTCAGCCACCTGGGCCCTGGAAATGACCGTAGCTCTCCGGTCCCTGGAGACCACACTTTGGGCACCATTTGTGGCAGATGATGTGATTTGGTCTTTCCCAGGAGCTCCTGCAACGGCCTGGGCCTCCTCCTTTGGCTGAGCTGCTCAGCATGGAACTGAAGGCCTGAGGGTCTGAGGCCCAGGAAATTGCCCTTGAAGACGGAGGGTGGGCCCTGCCAGTGCTGTTCTGGAATCAGCCCTCCCCCCTTTCCTGAAAATGGGCATTATTTCTTGTTTTCAAATCACAAATCTGGCACGCGTTGGTGTTTCTGACTCTCACCCCCACCCAGGGTTTCAAGGGGAGAAAAGTTCTTATCATCCTAAAAAGAATTGTCTTCTAGAAGCAAAATTCAAGCTCTCTTATTATGAACGAACTGACATTGTCAATAGAGGGTAAGGATAAAAACCTTGAGGGGTATCACAATTACTGTTTGGATGACAGTAGTAAAGATCGTGTGCTTGGAGCATACCCCAAACTTAGCATAATTGGGATTTTCTTTCTGCATTATGCAGAAATTCTGCAAGTTGCTTTTATCAGACCCTGCAAGGGAGGCAATCACTGCCCTTGGCTTGCAGCCTGACATGGGAAGGCCAGGGGAGAAGGTGCCCTTTCCCCAGTGCCAGGGCAGGTGGGGGAGAAAGGCAGGCAGGCAATGGGCAACTGAAAGAAGCCACCGTCTCTCTGTTGCTGGCTTGGTTAAGCCGGTCCAGTTGTCTCTCATTTGGGCTGGGAGGGGAAAGGAGCCGGGGAGGAATTATGCCAAAGGCAGAAATGCTGGCTCTGCTGCGGAGAAACAGCAGCCTTCCCTCCCTCGATGGGATTTGGTCCCTTCTCTTAACCGACCAGCCGCCTGATCAGAAATTCACAGTAGAAACCCTCTCTGGCTGCTGGATTGAATTTGAATAGGCAAATGGGATCTTGGAGCTATGGCAACCCCCCTCCATCTTTCTGAGTCGCCCACCCTTCAAAATGCCAGCCACCACCTTGTCATCCTTTTCACCATTTCTTTTCCACCCACCACCATTTTATAGTCGGCATGAACTAGTGTGATGTGAAGTTATCCGGAAATGGAGGATGATGTGGCAAAGGCAGGGAGGGGCGCAGGCACAGCGCACACAGGAGGAGGGAGGGGCAACAAGGCGGCAGGCGGGCTCTGAGAATTGGGTAAATTGCTGCTGTCATACTCTCCTTGGGACAGTAAAATCGGTTTCTAAAGGCTCTCCCCTGCCCTCAATTATTTTTCCTTCTCTGAACCCCCTCCCTTAAAAGAAAATATTTCATGATAAATGTCCAGAGGGCAGCTGGAGTAAATCAGCAGAAGGACGAGGCTCTTTGTGCCACAAGCAACCATGTCCGTTCATCATCCCTCCAGCTCTTTCTTTCAGGAGAGAATGGAGTCTGAACCTAGGGGCCCAACAAACACAACCCTGAGATGCTGGGGAGGCCCTGCCAGATGGACCCCCACCCAGCCACAAAAGGCAAGGCAAAGTTCTCGCAGAAAGCAAGGGCCGGACTTCTTCATGCGGCAACAGTGATGCCAGGACCTCCCGCCCACACGCCTTCCGCCAGAAAGTGGGAACAACGGGCGGGACCAATTGACTGGAAGGGCTTCCCCTCCTTCCAGCTCCCCTCAGGTGCCTGGACACGAGTCTCCTCTGCGGCACACAGGCTAAGCGGTCTGTCTCTTGTTGCTTGTCCATCCCCCAGACAAACCAAGCACAACTCCATGAGTAGACTTACAGTTACATTCACAGACTCTTCCAAGTCTGAAGGTAGAAACTTCTCAGTGCCACTTTTAACTGCTTGATCCCTCCTCCCTTTCTTCCCCTGACCATGAAGCCACTGGGGGACCCTGCCTCTCTTCTCAGGTGCATCCCTAGGCTGCATCACTCTCCCCTCCCCTTTTCTCCACATTCCTTTGCCCTGCCCTGGCTCTGAGGGGCAGCGTGCAGGCAGGCAGGGGGCTCAAACAACCCCCAAAAGTCACGCAGGGAGAGGATCTGGCAGCAACTGCTGTCTGCTTCCCAGTGGCCATCAGTCCCTCATGCTGTCCCTTGGTAGAGTAAAAGAGGACAAACCTTTGCCAGCAACTTCCTGCTTGGTAAGGACTCTGAGCAGGTGCTGTGCAGTGTCTGTCAGCAATCGGCCTCTGCGAGAAGGAAGCCTTTCTTTTGCCTGGCAGCCGCAGTAAGGAACACAGCAACTGCAAAATGAGTTTTGCCACGATGGGAGGAGGCCAGCATAATAACCTTCCCTTCGGATCATCTCTAATTTCCACTCACCTGGCCAAAGAAATAAGTTTGGGCTGCTCTGCATTAACAACAAATGACCTCTCTGAATCTGAGAATGATTCACTATAGGCTTCAACTTGGGGAAGGGGTTATTACTAGCCCGCTTTGTTGCCCCTCTGGCAGGGTTTCAGCTATCCATGGGGCTGGGGCATGGTTGGGATAGGCGGGCTGAGAGCCTTTTGATGTGGCTAAGAAGTGTGTAGCAATTGGGAGCTGCCTAGAGTTGGTTAGAAGATAGGCGGCTCTAAAGACGCTCTCTCGCAAGATGACAAAGGCAGAACCGATTCGCATCAAAGACTCTTATTTTCCAGTAAAAGAAGGGCCCCTCATCTGGTGGTCACCAGGGCGGCAGTGGGGCTCCTGCTGATGCGTTGCTCCTGGTCGGGTGGGGCTCCTGGGTCACCAAGATCCTTGGCACACTGAGCACCTCTGGGTGCCAAGAAACATAATGCAGGAAGAGCACTCAGTAAGGTTAGGAGATTTGTCAGACTGGACTCCGTGGCCCAACTACTCTGCCGAGGGCAGAGAGGGCTTCAGTCTGTTCAGGGTGTTCAGAGAAGCTACAACAGGAGCTCAGGGGTGGATATCAACATCAGCCATGTCTGAGTGGTTCTACTGGGATCTTCCTTTGTCGGAAACCCTCCGGCTTCTGTGCAGGAAATGAGCATAAGGAGTCATCATAGTATAACACAGAAATGAAATCCACAGCGTCCCGCCTGAGCTTGCTAATGGCTGCAATCTAAGAGCCCAAGATTATTATTACAGTTAATGGCACAATCAGTCAGATGTTCAGACTGGATTCTTCCCAAAAGAACTCGATAGGTGGATAAAATGCTTTTTACCTAGGAGAGGCAGATGTTGATGCTCGATGTTGCTAGAGGTGGTCTTGTTGCAGGATGGAAGCTGTTCCAACCAAAGCTGCCTTCCACAATTGACCGATGGCAATTGTGTCAGTGCCAATGGGGTTCAAGGGGTGTTCCAGTTGTTTTGGGACTGTACCCAAGGTGCCTATGACTATTGGTACCACCCTTGCTTGCCTTTGCCATAGTCCTTCTACTTCTATTTGTAGGTCTTTGTATTTTGTGATCTTCTCCAGTTCTTTCTCTTCTATCTGCTGCATCCAGGCACTGCCCCGTCACTATCCAGGCTTTTTTGTCTTTCCTATTGACAATTGTTAAGTCCGGGGTGTTATGTGGCAGGTGCCTGTCAGTCTGGATTTTGAAGTCCCAGGGCAATTTAACTTGTTCATTTTCTATGACTTCTTCTATTTTATGGTCCCACCGATTTTTGCTTAAAGGCAAATGATATTTCTTGCAGATCTTCCAATGCACCATTGTTGCTACTTTTGTCATAACACTGCTTGTAGTCAGTTTGTGCGATTAAGGAGTCTGAGTATCATCACCATTATCATCCACTCACCTTGCAGTTTGAAGAGACTCTGGGTGCTTCAGGGTTCCTTCCTGAATACTTTAGTTTCAAGAAGAAAATTTAGGACCTAACTGCAGCACCAAGCATTGTGTTATGCAGAATTGGTGTTTTGTCTTAAACATCGAACTCTGTACTCTCTTCTGACCAGGTCAGGGTCTAGGAGAATTTACAGGAGTACCTGCCGCTCCACCGTAAGACTTGCGAGCAGCTGCGTGGGCAAGTGGGAAGCCTGTTTCGCATGCGTCTGCTTGTTGGTTGTGTCTGTGTGGCCGAGGCATGGAATATGCATGCCCTTGGTCAAGAGGGAGTGGTGGGCGTGCTGTCCAGCCCGTGTCTGGGAATTGGATAGTTAGTAAGCAATTGTGAGCTGCCCCCTTAAGGGAATGCATCATGGTAAATGTAGTTAAGGTATCCTGGGAAATTTAGTCCAAGTCATGTGACCACATCGGTAATCCTGATTGGTCACTAAATTGCCCCTCGATGGGTTGGGGGAGGATTCTTCACTCTTGCCTGAACTCACGGACTCGTGGTAACTGTTCTACTCCTACCGCTACGAGAATAAGGAGATAACTATATTTTTACCTACAAGACAGCTATGCAAAGGATTGGACATGAAGAAGAACTTCGTCACAAATGTGAGTTATGAGGAAACCTGATGAACCAATAATAAAGACTTTGTATGAATGTTTTGTTGCGTTTATCTATCTGCACCTGTACAGAACCCAAAATATACCACTGTGCAGAATACAGAACAGTGGGATTCACATTCTGTGACGACCGGTTCTGTGGGCCTGGCTTGGTGGGCGTGGCAGGGGAAGGAGACTGTAACATCTCCAGTCAGAGGTGGCACTGGCCGGTTCTCGGAACTACTCAAAATTTCCACTACCAGTTCTGCAGAATGGGTCAGAACCTGCTGCATTCACCACCTCTGGAGGGAATGGCTGCAGAATACAGCCAGAAGACTCCTGTGAGGAGTCTATTCCTCTCCTGGCAGAAAGGAAGGTTTGAACCCAGATACACCTTCTCCTGAAAGAGATTTGGGAGTAAATCGGCAAAACATCTTGCAGTGGAATTTGGGGTGGGGTTATGTGCTCTGCTCCTGCTCTTCAAAAAAAGGCCCAGGGCTCTGTGGTTGCAAGTTCATTACAGAAATTGAATTAATCAGGAAAGCTGGTTTAGGCAAATGCATCCCTTCCTGTTTCTGGTTTCCCCCGACTTTGTGGGATCAGCAATTCACACCTTTGCCTGCAAGAAGTCGTTGCAATGAAAACAGGTGTTTTGTTGCACAAGGGAAAACCTGCTGCTGCCCATTTGGTGAACTGGAAGGCTGGCCTGCATCCAGAGAGGCTGGTCTGGGCCTTCTGAGGGCTGGAAACCAGGACCTCCTGCTGCCCGGCTTGATCCCGGGACTGAGGGCCCAGGGCAGGCCACAAAGGCAGTGGCCGGGAGGTGTTTCTGGGCAGGAGGAATGGCGCCTGGGCGAGGCGGGCCGGGGGCGGCCCCCGAAGCAGCTGGACCCCGGGGCAGAGGCCAGAGCGGGGTCGGGGCTGCTTTCCAGCGTGACCCTCAGCCGGGACTCGGAAGTGCCGGGAGGGGGGGGGAGCCCTGGCGAGCGGCGGGCTCCTCGCTGGCCCTTCCCCCAAAGACCGTGGGCTGCAGGGAGCGGGGAGGGCCTGCAGGGCCGCCCAGGCGGCTTCTCCAACGGGGCCTCCCTCTTTGCTCGGCTGAGGCCCGGACGGGCGCCGCCGCCGCCGCCGCCGCCGCCGCCGCCGCCGCCTTCCCGCTCTGCAGCGACGACGGGCCCAGAGCAGCGCGGCCGGCAAAAGCAGCGCCCTTCCGCTTCAGGCGACCCAGAGCCGCGGCGGGGAAGCCGGCGTGCCCCGCGGCCTCGGCCCGAGCCGGCCGGGAAGGCGCGCGCGCGCCTGGGCAACAGCGAGGCGGAGGGCGGAGGCTGCGCTTCCCACCCCGCGGCTGCCCTCGAGGACGGGCGCTGCGGGCGGGCCGAGGAGCCGCGACCGCCACGGGCGTGACCACAGCCGCTGCCCGGGATCGCCAACCTCGCGGCGCCCGGGCCCGGACGGCCGCCCGGCCCCGGCAGAGCAGGCGCGGCGACGCCCCGGAGAAGGCCACGAACTGCGCCGGGAACGGGCTCTCGGCCCTCGCCAGCCCTGCCGGCGGCTTGGGCGCCCTCCGCGGAGCGAGGTAGGAGGGGCGAGGCGGGCGCCGAGCAGAGAGCGGCGTTCCCTCGCCCGCCCGGGAGTCCCGGCAGCATCCGAGCGGAGCCGGCGTCCGTATCCTCGGCGGGCAGGCAAGAGACCCGCGCCCGGCTCAGCGCAGGGCGGTTCCTCCCGCGGCGATGCGGCAGCGAGGCCGGCCTGACCCTCGGCGGAGCCTCCGGACCTCTGCGTGGGGGGCGGTTAGTCCGCCGGCCTCGGCGCTTCGCTCCCGGAGAAGGCCAGAAAGGGCGGCGGCGTTGCGCCCAGGCGGGAAGTGGCGCCCCCGGCCCGGTGTGTTTTCTCCGCCCGGCCCGGATCTCTGCCCTCGGCCAAGCCCGCCGCCCAACCTCGGCGCAGAGGCAGCGCTGCGGCTGCTGAGCCGGCGGACCAGAGGCGCCCCACTTGCTCGGCCCGGCGCCCCCGGCTCGTTTGCCCGGAGAGCTCCGCAGCGCTCTCGGCTCCTCGCGGAGGGCGGAGCAGGCCCGGCCTTTCCCTCTCAGGCGGAGCGGAGCCATCGAAGCGGGGCAGCGCTGAGGGAGCGCTCCGGCTCCCCTCCCGGGAGCGGGACCAGCTCCGTGTTTCGCAGCAGGGCGGCCGCGAAGCCTCTTTGCGCCCTTCCCAGGCAGGTCCTCCCGACGCAGGGCTCTCCCGGAGGCGCCTCGCCGCCAACGCTTCCATTTCGCCTCGGCAAGACAGCCCAGCCGGTTGCGGACGCAGGTGCCGGGACCGGGCAGGCGCGGGTTTTGGAAGAGCAACGTGCCCTTCGAGTGCCAGTTTTGACTGATCCGTTCTCAACGGTCCGGGAGTGGTTTGACTGCAAAATAAAGCCACATTCATTGGGGGCAGAAATGCCATTTCAAGGTTTCTCTGGGTTGCAGCAAAACAAAGACAACGGATTTCCTTTTATGGGACGGG
Source organism: Laticauda colubrina (assembly GCA_015471245.1). Taxonomy (NCBI): domain Eukaryota; kingdom Metazoa; phylum Chordata; class Lepidosauria; order Squamata; family Elapidae; genus Laticauda; species Laticauda colubrina. Next base: position 355,523 of record BLBF01000045.1, on the reverse strand, counting down.
AGACAGAAAAAATGGCCAGGCAGCACTGATTTGGGAGGCCTCCCTTGCAAACAGCCCCCTGGCAGCCTTGGAGAAGCATCTGTTTCTGTGGAGCCTTTCACCTGAGGGAAGCTGGGTGGCAGAATTGCAGGGCTGCCTGATGGCATTTCTACCCTTGGCCTAAAACATGTTTTGCCCACAGGAGGATACAACTTGCAAGAGGCACATTTGTGAGAGGAAAGCTCCCAGAAAACTCGACTCTTCAGAAAAACCTGCTGCTTCCTTGGATTAGAAAGCAGGTTACTAATTCCTGCCTCTTTTCCTGCTAGACTCAGCAAGAGAAGCCGAAATGCAGACGCCTGAAATCTGATCCTGCTCTCTATTACTTCTTCTCTTGTAGCTTTTCCATTTGTAGGCAGAAATTGTTCTTTTCAAAGGCACCTCATGGAGCTGGAACATTAGAAGAAAAATACCATTCTCTTGTCAAATATAGCTTCTTTGATTTTTCAAGCAGATGGATAGGCTCAGGTAGTATTTTTAGAAAAGACTATTTTATATAGAAATATCCGTGACTTTTCCAATGCCAGAAAATAAATATTTATTGCTCAGGCTTTTATGATCAGAAAATGTCTGTTTGGGTATATTTGAAAAAATGTACAGTACCTTAAACATAACAGATTAAAATTCAGCTCTAGAATGTATTGGTCTATTTTCCCTAAGAGCTTGGCTTTCATCAGACCTTCCTAAGAAAGTTGTGTTCTCCAGGTTCAGTTCAGCTCAATTTTCCTGCAGAAAGGCCACAGGCTGGCAGGGATCCCTTTTGACGCTGCTTCTTTAAATAGGATGGTTCTCCCTGTCAGCTTTGTTTAAGGGGAATTTCATATGTGAAATTTCTGCATGAAACAAATGATTTGTTGTCAATGAGAAAGTGCACATGGGGGGCGGTTTTAAAGTAATGGTCAGTATCTTAGGGCCACAAATGTGCTGCAGAGAAGGCACTAATTCCTGACAAGATCTGGAGTAATTCCTAATGCTGTGGAAGAGTTCATCTCTCCTCCTCCTCCTCCTCCTCCTCCTCCTCGTGATGGGTGCTGGGGAAAACCTGCTTACTGGCTCATGAGTGCCTATCATTCCATTAAGGACTATTAAAGTCTGTCTATCTGAAGCTGCAGATTCAAACATCTCTCCCCTCCTTTTGCCTGCTTTAAAATAATAACACCCTACAGCTTTTGGTAAAACCATTATTGGAGGAAATGTTTCCAGAAGCACATGTTCCCCATCTCCACTTTTAAATCCTTGTTAAAATCCTTGTGTGATACTCCTAATTTCAAGACTGGCCATTAAAATGGCCTGAAAGGCAAAGCTTGTTGGGATAATGCCCTCCTGCCCAGAGAGGCTGCTCCACCATCTGGGAGCTTCTATTGGCTGGGCTCCCTCCTCCCTCGCTCTCTGTCCGGAGGAAGAGGGCCTGCCCCCCCCCCCATGGTCCCCTGCAAAGTTACTTCTTTCTGAGCTGCTGGGGGGAGCAGGGAAGTTGTTTGAAAGGGAGGGTTCATTTTTCCAGGGTGCATATTTTTAAGCCATTTCCTTCTGAATTTTGCTAATATTTCAGCTTTTGTTTTTTTCTGAGACCAACTGACCTGAGCCAAGGGAAGTGAAGGCTGGCAAAGCGGAAGGGGGGGGGGGGCACTTGAACTGGGTACTGGTTGCAGGTGGAGGAATCCTATTAAACCAAAGGTAATGTTAGCCCAATGGGAGAATTCAATGGAAAGGCTTGTTAACCTTCCTTAAGAGCCATTTTTTCCCTTCAAACTCCGAGATGATAAGACACAATGTCATTTGTGGGGTGTTTTCCATACGTGTTCATTCTTAAAACTCTTTTTCTTTCGTTCTCCTTTTAATGGAAAGAAGATAAAGCCTCACCAACTATTCAGAGGGCATTAAGAGAAAACACAAAGCAGCTGAGGGCAGCTGGGCCCAAAACTGCCCCAGGCCCCACTGAGCAGGAGAGACAGGTGTGCCTGGGAAGGAGGCCCCTCCTTGGGTAGGACTGGTGGGGTTGGAGGCATGGATGGCCCTTAAGGAAGATGGACGTCTACCGTTTCCCCCACTCTGATTCCAGAGAGGTGCCAAAACCGCTCAGAGGGGGGGAAAAACCACACTGACAACTTTTAATGCTCCCTTTTTTTGTCTTCAGAAATTATAAACATCTGAAGGAAATGAAAAGAGGGGGGAGAATCCCTCCATCCCCAGATGTTTCCCCGATTTGCAGCCTTGCATCCTCAGACATTCTGTTCCTTATTACAGCTAAAAGGCAGATTCCTGGGTGGGAGGGGCTAATCTCAAAGTGCCAGAGGTCATGAAATCAGTTGGCGCTGCTGGCCTCCTCTCCCTTTCTTGGAGCATGCCAGGAAAGGTCCAGTGGGGCCAGAGCAGTCTCTAGGGCAGCACTGAGCTTCAACTCTTAACCCTTTGGTCTCCTTGATTGGTGGCCCAGAAGCTGGGCTTGTGGGAGGCAGAGGAGACCAGAGGGGAGGAAGGACAATGTGGCTGCTGCCTGGGGAAGGGCACATCTTCCAGCCCTACTTCTGCTTTGGCCTAGGCGGTCATCCTTCCCCATCAGCCTGGGAGGGGAGGCTTTGTCCCTGGCTGGTGTTGATGGTGCTTCAAGGAATTGGTTGCTGACCTCCAGGATCCACATGGACTACAAGGTCAACTTGGTGCCGGGCCTCCTGTTGAATGAAGGGTGGTCATTCAGACCGCAGCCTGGCTTTGTTTTTGGCTGGTCGGAGTTGGCAGGGAAGGTGGGTGGTGTCACGGTGCTTCCTTCAGGGTCCCGCCTGCCCTTTCGCACAGGTCCAGGGAGAGCAGGACACAGAGCCAGCTGAAGCACCTTGGAAAGCGGGGCTGGTTCTGTTGAACATGCGCTCAGTTACTACAAGGCCTTGGGGGCTCCCAAGGATTCTGCGACTGCCCCTCCCAAAGCACACACACACACACCCCGTGCGGGCAGGGGATGCTGTCCACCGCATCTGCAGGCCCACAGGCAGCCTCCTGGGGGGGGGGGGAGGCTTGAAGGGCCTTAAGAGGCCTGCCAAAGGAGCTGCTGTCCTGCAGGGTCTTTGTGATGGTGTTTACTTGAAAGCAAAGTGGAGCCTGATAAACAACAATATGGGGGCCTTCGCTGCTGCTGCCCCCTTTGTGGCAGTCGGCCCACAGTTACCCTGCAAAGTGGGGCACGTCAGGCCCTTTCAGTGGGGAGGGAGACTGTCTTTGTATATTTAGGTATATATAGATTGCCTTTCAATTAGCCAGATTTGTCTGAATGATTACTGTTAAAATTTTCCTAAGAGTTGCCCTTAAATGTTTAGTATGTATTTGTAGTATGAAAACTCTGAATATATTTGTCCCTTGATTCAGGCAAACTATCTGGTCTGAAAAAGATGGATGAGCAGTTTCCCCTTTGAGGGGCACCTTGAAAACGGCCTCCCCCCCCCCCCCCGCCTTTGATGGTCCCCCAAAGCAGCTCCTTCCCCACCTGGCGAGAAAAGCAGCTCTGCAGGCAGAGGCCGCTGCCTGATCTCGAGGTCCCCCTGGCAAAGGGGATGCGGTGCAGCAGAGCCGGGTGGGCTGCCTGCCACAGAGGGTGGAGCAGCAGGGAAGGCCCCTGTCCTGCTGCTCTTTGCTTTCCCTCCTTCTCAGGGGCTGGAAGGTCACCTTCCTCCAAAGAAGGGCAGGGTCCCTGCAGGGAAGCCCCAACTGGGAACCGGGAGGCAGGGGTGTGAATGAGAGAAGGCCCTGAGGACCAGCTGCTTGTGTGCTGACTGGGGGGAACCTCTGGCCACAGAGGGAGGGCGGCTCCTGCAGCGCCCTTGCTCCGGGCTCCGCGGGGTTCTCCGCTTCCTTTGCCCCCTCCTCAACAGGGAGCCGGGCCCTGCGCCACCTGGGAACCGGTCCGGGCGGCGGCGGGCAGGCCCCACGGGAGCCTCTCTCCGGCGGGGGCCTTTCCCGCGGCTGGCCCGGGAGGGGGCGCTGCCCTCCAGCGGCGGGTCCCCGCTTCCTCCGCTCCCGCTCCGGCTTCTGCATCGGCGGCCCCTCGGCGCTGCCTGGAGGGCGAGGGCCGCGCGGCGCGGTTTCTTCGGGCCTTTGAGTGCGGGCAGGTCCCGGGGCCCTCGGGGAAAGGCGGCGCTCCTTTGGACACGACGAACACCCGGAGGCACGGGAGCCGGCAGGATTGAGACCCGCTCCAGGAATAGGCAGGACCCAAAGGAGACGGCGGCTCTTCGGCAGAATCAGGTTGGATCCCAATCGCTCAGCTCTGGCTCGGGATCCGTCTGCGCGGCCGCAGGGATCCGGTCGCCTTTCGGCCAACGTGGATCGCCGCGCTCTTGAGCGCCAGGCCGAAGAATTCGCTCGACGCCTCCGGGGCTGAAGAGGAGAAAAGTTTCGACGACCCAGTTCTGGAGCAGCCCCCCCCCCCCCCGGTCCAAAGCGACCGTTGCTGCTCTGAACCGGGGACAACAGGAGGGTTGTTTGGGCTGCCTGGCTGGAGGATTTTCTGCCCGACGTAAAAACGCCACACACTTCTGGAAAAAGGACTGCCATTTAGAGTCAGCTTTTGACAGTTATATAAATATTAAAGGATGTTAAACCCCCCCCCCGCCCCCCAGCTGATTACATTCCTCCCAACATTTTGCAATAAATCTCACCTTTTTATGATGAGGGAGGGGCTGTTGGGCTTAAATATTTTATGATGTTTGGAGATATTCTTTAAACAGCCTAGATTTATTATTAATGGTTTAAACATTTATAACAGCCTAAAAATTCTGAGGTTCATGCCAAGGTTATTTTTTCAGGGTGGAGTGTTTCCTGCTGACAGAGACAGTGGCCCTTGCCTTGGTGCTGGAAAGGGGAAGGCTCCTTCTGAGGAGCCAGGAGTGGGAGGAGGGGAAGGGCTGCTGGCCCTGATGGCCACCGCATCAAAGTCTCTGGCTGGCGACTGGGGGGCGGGGAGACGCTCCCAGGTGTCCTCCTTTTTGGTTAAGGCTTGAGGCAGATAATATGTTGGGGACTCTGGATGCCTCTCTGAGGGCAGCATGGCCTGGAGATGCGCTGCTGTTTCTTTTATAGAGGCTATCTTTTTTTAAAAGGTCATACGTATTTTTGTGTGCACGCATGTATACACACACATAAATGATTTGAGTTTTCTAAACGGACTTGGGTAATGGAATGAATATGGGATATCAGCAACAGCCAGAAACAGAGGATGCACCTTTCTTGCCACCTCCCGCCCCACCTTTGTTCGTTGGTGTCTAATGAACAAAAGGCCTGTGTACGAGAGAGAGACAGAGAGAGAGCAGCTTTGTCAATCCAGAGAGATTTGGGTTTGGATTTTTTTAACACTTCCACACCATGACAGGACCTGCCTTGGACCGTGAGACCTAATTGGTTCACTTGATCCTCAGAACTCAGTTGGGGTTAAATTGGAATCCAGACATCCAAGTTTTTTCCCCAGCAGAACCAAATTTTATCCATTTCTCCCAGTTCTCTTAATTTAGCAAATTTCACCAGAAAATATATTTCCTGACCTTTAAAAGCTTTCCCAAAATCCAAAAATGGTTGGAGGAAATTACGACTGAACAGATTGAACTTAAACCACAATTCTTCCTACTAGGGATATTCAATAGACAACTCCCCCAAAAAGCCAAATGCATAATATTACACATACTCAGGGCAGCTAGATTAGCCTTTGCACAATGTTGGAAACAATCCTATATTCCAACAGAGGAAATGACTATTCAGAAAATAGTAAGTTGTGCAGAAATGAATAAATTGACCCTAGCACTTAAAGACAAAGAAACATCAGAATATTATAAGAGTTGGATCTGTTGGTATGATTGGATAGAACAAAGGTAGATAATATAATATTAAATAACATTAAACTGTAAAGGAGGCTAAGCTACAACTGTCGTAACTATATACTTGCATTAAGATTTAATTGTAAATATGGCACCAATAATGATACAAATAAGGAACTACAAACTGTCGATAATGGAATTGTCTTTTATTTGTTTTCCTTATTTTTCTATGTTGTGTATGTATTTGTTTACTTTTATTGTAAAATTAATCAAGTTTACTTAAAAAAAAAAAACTTTCCCAAATGCCCAGCACCAGCCCGGAAGCCCAGAGGAAACAGTGGTTCACCCACAGGTGTCTCTTTCTTGCAAGCTTTCCTTGGTGGGTTGCCCTGCTTTTCCACAAGCACAACTTACAGCACATTTATGGCTGTGTTGGTTTTACTTGCTCTGCAGCTCACCACCATTGTTCTGCCACAACACAGTGTGGCCCTTCTCACCAAGGAACAGGCTCCAAAAGCTACTGGGAGTGGGAGGGGGGGGCTGTTTTTTGCCTTTCACCACCACCTTCCAACCCTTATTAGATCCTTTCTGCAGCATGGATCTAAGGATATAAATCTGGTTTAAAATAAGAAGGCCAATCTTGTGTCTTTATTTGTTCTGTTTCTTTTGCTTGGTGAGACCTTGACCTGGGTGCAGTTTCCCCTTCACTTGACCTGTGTCTTTGCATCACATTGCATTGCTGCAGTTGGTTTCAAATTGCATTTAGATGAAGTAACAAAAGAAAAGAAAAGCACCACCCACCTTTTTTGTTGCTTGGACCCTTTGTAGAGGGAGGAGAAAGTGGTGTGGCAGCAGCAGCATTTGTAAATATAGGGCAGGAGACACCCCTTTTTGCAAGCATGGAAGAAGGCAAAATTACACAGATGATGAAGTTCACTTCTGCACAATTACGTTCTCTGGGATTTTAGCTACCTCTCTGGAAAAGAAGGTAGCTCTAACACTGAAGTTGGAACTCAGCTGTTGATGCCCAGCTGATTGGGGGGTGGGGAAGGACTAATGTATCACAGCCCCCTGGCCCCCAAAGCAGCCAAGCAACTGACCAGGCCTCTCTCTTGGGAAACCTGCCTCTGGAAAGGGACAGCCAGCTGCAGCAGCCAAGAAATGGTTTTGCAGCCAGCCAGCCAGCAAATGCAGCAAGCAGCCTTGCTGGATGACATGTCATCTCCTATTTCTGGCACAATTCTGTGCTGTTATTGTTATTGTTATTATTCCATCCCCACCCCCCCTCATGAGCTGCCTCCCCTCCCCAAGCAAATAGCCTCTGCCTGTCTGTCTGCTGGTCCTGGAGCCAGGCATATAAAATGCTTCCCATGTCCTGTTGAACTGAAGGGAGGAGAAGTGGGGGAGGTGGGCTCCTCTGGCCCAGCAAGTCTTGGCTGCATCTCCCCCACCCCCCACTTGGAGAGAAGGTGCATCCAAAGTCTCTGGAGCTCATTCAGGGAGGTCAACATCCTCTCTTGCTTCCAGGTAGTTATTAACTGCAGTGCTGTTTGCGGAGGAGTCCCAGCTGTGGTCTTAGCAAAAAATGTTTTGCTTATTAGTGCCCCATGGCAAAAAAAAAAAAAAAAAAAAGCAGCTGAGCACAGGAATCCCTCCTTTCCCCCCCTCCAGGACAGAAGGTGTAGGGCTGGGGAGGAGCATACAGGAGAAAGCACATCCAGGGAAGGGAAGGTCTGTCAGGACAGCACTTTGTTGCGGGAGAAAGGCTGGATTTTTTGATGGTGGAAGAGAAAGCTGTAAATCTCTGGAACACTTGCAAATTAAGATGGACTGAGGGTGCTTCCAAGGAGGCAATTGGGAAGCCCCACCTTTCTATGTCCCCTGTGATCTTTTTTATGGTCCTCTCAGGGGCAGAATTTGAACTTAATATCCCATAAAATAAGCCAATGTAATCACGTTGGGTTCATAGAAGAAGAAAAGTGGCTTCTCTGCAACTAAGACGCAAGAGCAGACGGTTTGAAATGTGGCCTCAGTGGCTGAGGGAAGCCTTTGCAGGGGGAAGGACAGTTTTTCAGATCCAAAGAGGATTTTCATTGTGGGCTGCAAGCTTTCCGTATTTCTGTTTTCAGAGCCAGATGGTGACTGTTGGCGAAATCTGGCATGCAGAGCATCAGTTGGGGAAGATAAGAAATGGGTATCATGAGTCAACACCTGGAACTTTGCAAAGACCCTGATATTCACCATGATATCATGATGGTTGGTCCCAAGCCAGGTGCTAAGTGTGGATTGGGCATTTTTATCAACCTATCAAATCACCATAATTATTATAAGTCACATTATCAAGACCTTATTTGAGATCAAGCAAGTCCAGGTGGGTTTTAGGGCCACGTGAACTGAATCTAAAGAAACTTTCTTCTCCCGAGGCACCAGCTTCTGCTTCTGATCTCCTTAGCTGGGTGGGGATGGCACTGATTGGCAGCTCATGTTCGGCTTGGAGAAAGAATTGGGACCAGCGGGGGCCTGGCGGTATGCCCCCCCCCCCACAGCCCGAGGAAAAGATGGCAAGTTCAAGGGAGGGGCTGCCTTACAATCAGAGAGGGCAGAGAAGAAGGTCTGGCAGGAAGCCCCCACCTGGACTGAGGCTTCCAGTCCACCTCTCCTCCTCCTCCTCTTCTGTGGATGCCGTGGCAGAGCCCAGAGAAGCTCTGGTGGGAACAGGATGGCCGGGCAGTCAAGAAGCCTGGCTAAGTGGCCTTTAGCACCTCCATCTAAGCCTTCTACGGACTCAGCATTGTGTGTGGAGACTCCGGCTTATCTGAAGAATTCTGTCAAAGCTTTTCTGGTTGGCCTAATTGGCTGCAAGCCATCTTTTATCTACAAAGAAGTTATTTGTAGATTAAAGCTGTTAAGGTTTGAGTTGCTGTGTTGGTATGAGATTTTCTTGCTGGTAACAGGGTTGGGTCAGAACATTGGATCACTGTAAAGCCCCATAATAGAAGCTTAAATTAAGCAGAATCTCTGGGGCTTGGAGCTGGTGTTTTCCCACTGCCAGGATATATGGCTGCACCCCATCACTTGGGTTGTCCTCTGCAGAAGATTATACAAGCAAAACATTTTCAAATGCATCTCTCTACCGCACAGTGACTGGTGACTTTTTAAAAAATTGCCCAAGGGAACAGTTGAAACAGGAGCCAGCTTGGGTTGGGTGCCTATTTCAGGCTTCTCATACATCAGCACAGGTTCCAACCTCTGCAGAAACTGACTGGTTGCAGAAGGTTGAAATAGGAGAAGAAGAGGACAGCAGAGGCAAATTCTGTTTTTTCTGCTCTACCTTCCTCTCACTCTGCTTTTGCCCCCACCTCCAGAGACCCAAGTCTCACTTCTGGGGCAGGGGCCTGGTGAGCAGCATCTTTGACTCCCCAGAAGTGGTGACATCTGGTTCAGTCTTTGTTCACAAGGTTTGGGGGCACTCAATAGTCAAGGGCCAAAGGACAAACGCCATATTTCATTACATCACTAGCTGATAAGTGAAAAAGTAAAGTGGGGAGAGTAAACTCTTCATCTCCCATCTGTTTTTGTCTGAAGTCCCTTTGCATCTGTTCCATGGATTAGTCATCAGCCAAGGCCCAGACCTGCCTTTTTGGTAAACTTTGCCCTGCTGATGCCAGAATGGAAAGCTTTTCTTTTTAGCTTTTGCTGCCACTGTCTTGCCTTTTCACCTCGCAGGATTGTTTTGTTCAGGGGTCTTTATACAATTGGTACAGCTCATCACCCAGGTGATCTAGCACCCAGTTTCCCAAAACAGCCAAAGGGGAAATCCATAGAAATCCACAGCAGATTCTTAAAATTTAAGAATTAGATCCATTGCTTAGGTGAAAACTGTAAGGATAAATTTCATACCTGAGCAAAGTTTCCTGGATGAGTGATAAACCCTCAAATAGGTTCTTAAGTGGAAAAGCTGCTACACCCATAATGATGGAATGCAGTGCACTAATAAAGAACAAGGAAGTGTCCTTTTTAACTTGGGGCATTTTTGTTTTGCCTTTGTTCCTTTGCTCTTAAGTTTTTTAGCCACTATTTTGAACTGTGTTCTGTAATAAATTTATAATATATTTCTGAGGGTTTTAGTGTCTATTGAAATGTCTTTCTCTGAGGGTGAGAGAAAGTCAGGAGAGAAGATAAATTCTTTAATATTCTAAGATGTTCCTAGAAGGAAAAGAAAGAAAGAAAGGAAAGAAAGAAAGGAAAGAAAGAAAGAAAGGAAAGAAAGAAAAAAAGAAAGAAAAAAAGAAAGAAAAAAAGCAAGCATATTCTGTTGCCCATTACTTTGAATTGTAACTTTAAAAAATGATATGGGGTTGGATTGGATTGGATTGGCTATCTTTCTGTGCAGACAGTAAAGTTTCCAAGCTCCATTCAGCCTTGCAATGCCAAAGGAGGGGAGAATCCTCCCCTCTCTTTCCAGACTTATTTTGTCCTAACCTTTGATTTTGCTATCTTGGAATCATTTTGTCTTTCGGAAAGTGAGAAACAGTCCACGTTTGTGAGAATCTCAACAGATCTGTTTGTATGGATGTAACAGTCAATGATTAAGGCTTATTTAGAGGAGTTCATGCTTGAAGAAAATCCACAACGCTCGCTCGCTCGTGGAGAGATGCCCTTCTTTGGCTTCTGCCTCAGGAAGCTCTGCCCAGTTTCCGCTGCTCGGGCCTTCAATCCAGGTTCTGAGGGAGAGGGCAGGCCACAGGCCTCCTCTCTGCAAAGGGCACCTAGAAGGAAAGAAGCCCCTGGGGCTGCTTTCCTTGAGCTAAACTCCAGTTTGCAGTTTGGAGGGTAGAGGGACCTCTACCCTTGTGGAGTGGCTGTGGCAGGAGGGGCTTGGAAGCAGCTTGAAGCTTCAAGGTCTGCTTTAAAGGATGGATTTGCCCACCCGTTAGCATGACAAATAAAGGGACAGGTAATGGAAGAGGGCTGTTTGGAAGATGCCAGGATGCTCTCTCCTCACCTAGCCTTAGGATCCCTTTTAGGAGCTCACCCTCTTGGGCCAAGAGAAGTCCCTTCCCACTTCTGTGAAGGCAAGGGAACTTAATAAGGGCTGGGAAAGAAGTGGCAGCATGAAAGGGAGTGACCTTTATTTGCAATCCTGGCTGAGATTTACAGTTTATTACTGATAGCTTTTATAAAGAGCCATTCAGTTCAAAGGTGAGAGGTTTGTCATCTGGAAATGCAATTAACTTTAGCCATATCCCAATCCCCTGGTCTTACAGGGGGAGCAGGCACTCCAGCGTGGTCACGGTTTTCTTTTTAATGTAATTTTTCCTTCATTTTAGGCCCAACGCATCCCTGGAATTTAAAATAGCTCTGTGGTTTTGTTACTATTTATGAAGAAAGGAGAAATTGAAAGGGACTTTATTCCTTCCTCCTCTCCTGAAAAACACTTCTAGGAAGAGGAATGCTCAAAGCACAAATGTAAATAACCTTAGGAAAAGACTATATGGATTAAAAAAACAAGTTATAAGAATAAGAACCTTTCTTTTTAATTTAGAGGGTTGAATGTTCTGTTGGAAGTTACGATTCCCCCCTCTTCTAGGAAAACAGCCCTCACCCTTTGTCAGGTAGGGCTATTAAAATAGCTGGAGGCAGCTTACTTTTCACAACAAAGGAAGGAGAAAATTACAGGCATGAGATTCGGAGAAAAAACCTTACAAACTAGCTTAGATCCTTTCCCATAGAAATCAAATAGATGGCAAGCTATGAAAAAACTTGTGAAAAGCAAACCAAAAGGCATGGCAGGAAGGAACCATGATAGCAAACAAGCAACTACAAAGGATCAGGACCATAAAACCAAGATCCCAATCTCAAAGGCAGGAATTCAACACACAAATCAAAAGACTTCACTTTCAAATCAAAGGACCTGAAAAAGTATAAAAAAGGGGTTTTCTTACCCACTTATTAGATTAATCCTAGGAACTCTATGAGATTTCTTATCTCCCTTCCAATTAATAAACTGATTCTGACTTTCAATGCAGCTGGCCAAACCATTTTGCATTTCTCCCAGCCAGGAAATTTGAATCCACAAAAGGAAAGAACTTTGCCTATTCCTTAAAGGGCAAGGTTTTCTTTTTTTCCTTTCCTCAGTTCCCTGCCAGGTAAAGCTATGACGGCAGAACTGGGCTTACCCTTTTGGGCAGGAGGAGCATGAGACTTTCTCTGGGTCTGATTGGAAAAGACCCCATGAGGAACCCCCTTCTTAAGGGATTGCCCCTGGCTTGTCCTCCTTACTGGCTCCACCAGTCAAGATGAGAAATGTTTCAGTCAGGCCAGAAGGACACCCTGCCCCAGTCAAGCATGGCTCCCTATTGTCTAGAGGAAGCCAAGCAGCACAAGTCTTCTGGGGAAAGGGAAGCTGCCTCACAGCCCCACTGCCTTGGGAAAGGATGGTGAGCCTGTGCTCCCAATCAACCTTCAGCTGTGGAAAAATGGCTGGAAGTTCATCTCCTGTTTGGCTCCTGCTGACTTTGTGGAGAAGATGTGAGGCAGTCTTCTTGGTGGCCTTGATACCAAAAGGGTTAACCGGAGCTGCCTCCAGAGATGCTTGCTTTTCAATTTCCAAGTATCAAAGCCAACAGTTCTGATATTTACTTCAATAACCAAGCTCAAAGGTTGGCCAGGGACTGCCAGTTGCTGACTAACCAGAATAGGGACCATAGGTTTTCTTGCTGTTAACTCAGGAAGTGGCATTTCAGCATCAAACTCAGAAGCGGGGACAGAGTGTGTTGAGCAGATCCATTGAGATGGTTGGTATCTGATGAAGTGAAGCCAAAGGATTGGCCAAGGAAAGCCTTTGGAAAGTATGGGAGCCAATGTGAGTAGGCTGTAATCCACCCTGGCCACAGAAGCCCCCTTGGTTGCTTTTTTGGCTGCTCAGTCTCAGCCTGACCTTCCACAGAGAACTTCTCTGAGGGAAGATTGGAGGAAAGTGTGTAATGCATCCAGTGAGAGAGTTGCCAGCGGAAGGGCAGGGAAACGTTCTGATCAATCGTAGCTACACCTGAGTAAAAAGAAAAAGAAGCTCTAAGCAGCTATTTAGAGGAACCAGCTCCCTCCCTCCCTCCCTCCTCCCTAGACATTACTCCCAAGCAGCGTTTGCATCCTATGGGTAGCAGGGGAAAAGATGCTGTGAGCCCATGATGTCTTGAGTCACTGGTATAAGAAAAAACCCTCTCCCTTTGACGAGTGTGTGTGTATGTGTGTGTGTCTTGGAAGCCTGGCCATGTTCACAACACTGACCTCCCCAAATAGCTGGACTGCTCTACTCTTGGAGTAAAAGTACAGCTTTCTAATGGACCCCAATGATAAATTCCACAAGTATTGTTTTCACGTGTGATAGAAACAGCATGAGCATTTCTACACAAATTCTATTTCGCCTTCAATAATGCTCTGGTACCTTATCTATTTTTGGCCATAAGTGGCCATAAGTAGATTAGTGGAAAAGATTATGGACTTCTTTCAAGCCATTTGGGACTGTTCTGCCTTGCCTTTCCCTCTTTATAACTTCATTATGCTTGAAAAGTCCACTTAATACTTCCGCTCTTAATCCTTGAATTTTGCAATTCTTTAATTTCAAAGGAGTTAGGTATTTAAGTGGTGTTCTCAGCTAACTTCAGAGTCATGGAGAACACCAGTTTTTCTTACTCTTCTTAAGCATGTTTCTTTTTCTCAGCTTCTACAACTGCAGATCTTCACTGATTGTAGCCCTGTTTATTGCAGATGCAATTGTGCAATAAATTGCCCAGTCATCCTGGTCATGGAGATCCCAAAGGTGCTTTTCAAAAGGCAACTGGACTTTCTTGGCTATTTCTTTGAAATTTCTTTAGAACTTGGATGAGAAGTAAAACATTTTTAAGGGGAAAAAAACCAAGAAAGTCCAGGTGCCTTTTGAAAAACAGCTTTGGGGTTTTGTGTTGTTATTTTTCCAGATATTGCCTCCATCTCATGTTAAAGAAAGGAGGGGATGGGATTTCCAGGAACTTCAGGGATGATTGTGAAGTAAGTGCTGGATAGCTTTGGCTCTTATTTAATATTGGCTATAACAATTGTTCTTCTCTGAACTGAATGTATTCACTGTAAAGACACACTTTCACTTTAAAATAAACAAGTATGCTTTATAGCTTAAGAATGTAATAGCCCGCTTTTACTGCCAAATAAAACTCCTTTCCTGCATTATTAGAAATGTGAGAAATAGATTCTGCTAAACATGGAGATTTATTATAGAGAGAACCATATTTTGGAAGGGCATCCATCCAACATATTTCAAGTACCAGACGGCAGGCTTGTCCTGACCCCAGGGTCATGATAGACAGAAGTCGACCTCAAATTACCCAATTAGAGT
>BLBF01000045.1:321294-338794 GCA_015471245.1 Laticauda colubrina | reverse complement strand
AACCAGAAACGTATCCAACAAAGATCTGACCAAGTGCAAAATAATGAAACTTTTACATTCCAGGATGTGGAAGTGCCACTTCTGTGGATGGTACCTAAAATCACAGTCATCCATGCTGCTGACTCATATTAAACATAACATATAACGCAGTTCTAAGATCTTGTTTACAAAGTGATTCTATTGCCAAGGATTCCTGATTCTAGACTGTGCATTTTGTTTCTTTCTTCTATGAGAAGGATTGATTACTTTGTTATCCTGTTATTTTTAGCCTACCTAAGTTCTCAAGATCGTTTTGAAGTTTGATTCTCTTTTTTAATGCAGAAGGACGCAAGTTTTGTGCTGCTAAGATCCCTTAAAATAATTACTGAATTTGCGTGACCGGTCAGTTTGTTCTCAGATGGGGTTCCCATTCTGCCCAGATAAACAGTTCATTGATTTATTGATGAGATTTCTGTGCCACCAATCCTGCCTAGAGCTTGCTCGTTGGGTTGTTCAGGCACCCCCAATGCTGGATTGTGGCAAGAAATTGGTCCTGAGGCCACTGCTTTCACTCAACAGACCTAGCACTTTTCATCATGGCTTCATCTTGCTTTTGAGTGCTGACCACAGCAACATAGTTAGCTCAAGATGCTCTTGCCAAGTCTTCCCACCCCATCATCCAAGGCCAATTATTCCCAAAGCATCACTCTGCTCCCAGCACTCCAACCAGCTCAAATGCCGGGGCCTCCTATCAGGAGCACCATTCGCTTGTAGGAAGAGGTGAGGCTCAGGTTGCCTGAAGTGTCTATGGGCCCAGTGGCACCCCAGGGCAGGGGTGACTGATTCACTAAAGAGGAGGAGGAGGAGGAGGAGAATGGGGAAGCTATGAATAGAGAGGTCTGCAACCATTAGCATCCATGGGCCCCAAGTTGGAAGCCCCTGGATGAGGTTAGCACTAGCACGGTGCCACCTGGGCACATCCTTTACGGCCTGGGAATGGGCCCGCATGTCCTCTCCAAAAACGGTAAAGGATTCCAGAGGGGGAAACCACTTTTGGATGCTCTTGTATTTCCCCTGAGAAGCACATTCAGAGGAGGGGCTCTTTCCCAGAACCAGCATAAGCAAATCAATTGCTCCCATGCAAGGAGCACTTTTTACCCACTGTAGCTGGCTCACCAGTTGCACCTGTTTTTGGGCAGGAAGGACTTGTGGTCTTCCAGATGTAACTGACTGGTGACTGGCATGGCCTGGGAAAAGAAGGATGGCAGCTGTTAAGCCTGGGTTCCCCAACCAGGGTTAGGTAGACAAGCTAAACAGAATGTGCAGCGTTAGTCAGATAGGCACACAGATAAATGAGTGAGCTAAGCTTGTATGTTTATTAACATACAGTAAAAATAACAGATACGCTTGTGCTATCAAGAATATATTTTATTCCAGTATAAGTTTATGGCATAGTCAAAAACAGTCCTATATTCATTTACCATGTAGTCAGTCCATTCAGGGATATTCAGTTAGCAAAGTCCATGTAGAATATCCAATTGTCAGTTCACATAAATCAGTCCGTTGTTGTCTCTCCCGTTCGAGCAATGCAGTCTTGCTTCCAAGCAGTAATCAGGGGTCATCAAAGCCAGAGAGAGAGAGAGCAAGCTGTAGCCTTGCTACTTTTATATGGTTTTCATAACCACACCCACAGTTGCTATTTTCCAGTTAAAGCTGCATACACTAACTATGATTCATAGTTAGTATTTCACCTAAAACAGTTAGGGTGAACAATGTTATCCCTAACAGCAGCAAAGCCAGCCATGGGCAGAGCTGCTTTACTTGCCTGCTCCTGTCTTTCCAGGAGTGGCCACCAAGGCCACAGCCGAGTGCCCTTGGTGGGCGGACTTTGCCAGGCAGCGAACAAATGAGAGAGGCAGCTTCGATCTTGCCAAGGGATGGGAAGCCGCTTGACTTGTTTCCAGGCTTCTTCAAAGCACGATGCCACGGAGGGAGCACCTGCCCCAGGACGGTTTTCTGCTCTTTCTCTTCTTGCAGGATTTGGCTTCACAGATTAAGGCTCAGAAACGATTATGAAAACAGGCTGGTTTCTGGCGTGTGGCATTGGTGTCCTGTAGGTGCTTGTAAAACAGGGCCAAGGGAGTGACCCAGATTTTAAAGATCCTAACAAGTACAAGATAACAAGTGTATGAACATAAACATGAACAAAGGGAGTAAATACAGATAAATGGGGACAGTAGGACAGGGACGGGAGGCACGCTGGTGCGCTTATGCATGCCCCCTTTAAGGACCTCTTAAGGTGAGGTCCACGGTAGACAGTTGGAGGTTGGAGCGGTGAGGGGTTGAGGCTGTAACCATGGAGAGGGTAGGGCTTTCCAGGCATTGACACTCTGTGGCTGAAGTCATATTTTCTGCAGTCAAGTTTGGAGCGGTTTACCTTGAGTTTGTATGGGTTGTTTGTATTATTGTGGTTGAAGCTGAAGAAGTTGTTGACAGACAAGACGTGGTGGTAGACAATTGTGTGTACTATGCTTATATCGGACTGCAGGCAGTGCAGTTCCAGATTGTCCAAGCCCAAAATCTCAAGCCTGGAGGCATAGGGAATTCTCTTGTGAGTGGAGGAGTGGAGTACTTTCCTCGAGAAATATCTCTGAATCCACTCAATCGTGTTAATGTCCGATATACAGTGCGGGTTCCAGGCAGACAAGCTGTATTCAGGAATTGGTCTGACTCTGCCAAAGGTTTTATATGCCCTATTGTCTTCCAAAGTGTATGTACTGATTTATTGGTTAGACCCATATTCTGCTTCTCCTCTGGAGGTTCAAAATGATGCATGGGCTGCTTCTTCCTATAACTTCTCCTCAAGCTTGTGAGGTTGGCTGAGCTAAAAAAGTCCCTTAGGACTGTCTCTGGCTGGTTCTGGTTCTGGTTCTGGTTGGGGTCCTGCCTGTGCACCATCACCAGGTGGAGCTGAAGACCCACGGAAGGAAAGCTGCCCTTGGCTGGGCATTCTGCTGCAGCTCTCCGAAAATTCTGGCCTCATTTTCTCCCAACCACCCAGGCCTGGACCAAGGGAACCAGTCCAAATCCAGCGGCTGGGCTCCTTGGGACCATCAGGCTTCAGGCGTTCCCTTCGTTAATACACTTCTGTGCTGCCTCAATCATAGGAACATTTTAACACACCTTAAATAATAATACAAACTATTAAAACAGGGTGAACTATTTGTGTTAAATAAGTGGGAGGAAAGAAAGTAAAAGCCAGTCGAATCCCCCAACCACATTCACATAGCCTGATAAATTTGCATTAATTCTGTTTGTGAAGCTTGCTCAATAAACCACGAATCAAATAAACCATCACCAGCTTTCTCTTGGCACCTGTCCACAAGGACTGAATTGAGCCCCACAGCTCCCATGTAAAAACAGTCGGATATCAGGAACAATGTCCAGTTTGCACAAATGAAACGGGATCACAGACGGGAGTGGTGAGGGAAGAATCTTTTCGTAAGATCTGGGGGAGCCTGGTATGGGCCCCTTTGTGGGTGCCAGGACACCCTTCAAAAACTGCAGATGTCAGGCAGGTTGAAGGGCAGCCTGGTGAAGTGCCCTCTTGGTGTGTTCAGTCCAGAAATGCTCAAGAAGTCCAAAAACTCTTTTTGAGTCAGGTATGCTGAATATTCTTTAGATGCAAGAGAAAACTGAAAGCGGTTTCCCAAATAATTTATTATCCCTCCCTCCTATTTTATGTGTTAATACAGAGCAAGCATTTTGAATTACATCTGGTGATTTATTTACTTATTTGATTTAACAATATACTAAGTAATACACAGTTCTAAAAATATACATGTAAATTATATGCTTTATATCAATATACAAATATTGATTTATATCAGGACATAATTTAGACTTATTGGTAAAGGTAAAGGTTCCCTCCTTGCACATCCGTGTTAGTCGTTTCCGCTTTAGGGGCCGGTGCTCATCTCCGTTCCAAAGCCGAAAAGCCAGCGCTGTCCAAAGACGTCTCCGTGGTCATGTGGCCGGCAGGACTAAATGCTGTTCCCTTCCTACCAAAGTGACTCTTATTTTTCTACTTGCAATTTTACAGGCTTTTGAATTGCTAGGTTGGCAGAAGCTGGGACAAGGAACGGGAGCTCACTCCATTATGTGGCGCTAGGGATTTGAACTGCCAAACTGCCGACCTTTCTGACCGACAAGCTCAGCGTCTTAGCCACTGAGCCACCGTGTCCCGTTAGACTTATTCATACTTATTAATAAGTATTATTATTATTATTATTATTATTATTATTATTATTATTATTGTTGCCTTAAAGTGGTTAATTCTGAACATAATAAGTACAATTTGAACACTGAAATGTGAAAGTTGATAGTTGGGGGTTTTCGGGTTTTCTTTTGGTCTGGTGTGAAGAAGCCTGGCTCATGAGCTTGTTCCCTTCGTGGGCAAGGACAGCCCCACCCTAGGCTACGTGACAGAGTGCCAGGCGCCTGCTTGGCAGCATCTCCCCCAGGAGGGTCCCTTCGCTACCTGGCCGGTCCCTGGCATTCAGAGACATCCGGCTCCTCGTGGGCAGAAGCCTCAGAAGATGCAGGGATTGGTTAAGAATGAGATAGCTGATTAAAAGAGATGAATTGGTGTATGTTTTGTTCCCATCACAATAACACTTTGCAGGTGATTATTAAATTAGAGATTTTCTTTGTCTTTCTCACAAAAAGAGCCCCTTTTCATGTCAGCACCAATTATGAGTGGTAATTTTTCTCATTTTACAAAAGAAATTTCTGTCCTCCCTCCCTCCCCCCATACAAATAAAATGGGGCTTTGACATTCAGTGACAAGCAATATATTTTTTCTTTTTTTGCACACACTGTGCTTTTGAGTTTTCTTTTAAAATTCTGTTGACTCTATTGAAATGTGACAGGGCAATATTTAACCTGAATGGAGGCACATTGACTTCCCTTATTAAAACTGACAGCTAAGGACATTTTGCTCTTTATTCCTTCTGATACATGCAGACAAGTCTTCACTGCTAACTAGTATACAAAATAAAAAAATACTAAGGAGATGAGCACCTTATAAACAATATATGAATGACAATTGTAAGTTTAATCTAGCAAAGAAACCTTTTTTATCCTTTATTAAAATTAAAGCTCTTTCAGATTAGCTTAATATATGAAGGCAGCCTGACATGGTTAATTTCCCAGTGTGGATTTTTTCTTCCTGAGCTCCCCATCATATTCTGGGTGTCAAGTGAGGGGAGAAACCATTTCTGGATATTGCCCCTTTCAGGAAACAGGGATTCTGCCTGGCAGCTGAGAGGGGCACTTACTCCAGGAAGGTTTTCTGCGAGACAAACTTTTCCACTGCGACCCAGCGGCTCCAGTGCCTAAGCAGGCAGGCCCTTGGCCCCAAAGGAGGAAAGCAAGGGGAGTCTAGGGGAGCACAAGCTAGAAGGAACCTCTGGGATTGCCAAGAGAAACTTCCTGCTGACAAAGTAACGGTATCCTGGTTCTCCAGCAGATAGAAGGCTCTTCTGGTCCCCTCCTCGCTTCTTTCTTTATGCACCAGAGTTGAAGCTGCTGGCAGACTTGAAGGCATTGGCAATATTTATGCCTCAAAATGGTCCTTGAGAATGTCTTTGGCATGTGGGTCAAGGAAAAGCCTGTTAGACGAAACAATAGGATGCCCAAATAAACAAATTTTGTTGTTTTTCAAGCACAACAAATTCCCTTTAACTGCCAGCACTTTTTTATAACAGTCCCTGTAAACCGCAAGAACACATGTGTTCTGTATGCACAGCTGTTAGCAGAGGAGTATATGCTGTGTCGGAACATCTGTAGGAATGAAGTGGAATGCAAGATGGGCTAAACTGAGGAAGCAGAAGCTCAACCCCTTTGCTTGCAGTTGCTGATAGACGGCAGTTGCAGAAGGCTCCCGGGGGAAGCCCCCAGGGTCTTGGGGCTACCTTGGGCCCAGTGCCCTGACATGGGTGCAAGGGGCAGAAGGAACGCCCTGGCCCTTGTGGGGCAGGGCTTGGTTGACAAGAGGGGACACCCACCGTGTGTGTGTGTGTGTGTGTGTGATGTGAAGCAGCTGCTCATGACTGTCAAGGAGAGGTGGAGCAAGGGGGTCAGGGAAGGCCACTTAGGAGTGGCGAGGGTTTAGCCCCCTAAATAAGAATGAATGCTTTCAAGTGTGAAAAATGGATTGTGTGCAGCCTCTTTCAAACCAGCTGCCTCCATCGTTGCTCCTAAGGACGGAAAGCATCTGCCCCGCCACATCTAGGGAGACGGGGGCTGGTGCTGCCCTGGGATTTCATACATTATTTAGTAGTTTGGAAGGTGCTTTTCTTGGCCTGACTTGATTTAAACCAAGTCTCCTGGCAGCACTTTCTTGCCTGGTGTTTGTGTAATCACATAGTCCCTTACACCACAAAGACTATAAACACAGACAATCCACTTCGTGTATGGGAAACCTGGGGACGTTCATCCATTCCTTAAATGTCCGTAAGAATGTGGCAAACTTATCCCTGGTGGCTGATTTGGCTGTTGATGGTACATTCTCCTCTGAGTTTCTGTTGGTGACCACAGTGCTTGCTGGATTTCCCATTAGGGAGGCACTGACTGGGACCTGGGAAGCAGTGCAGTGCCTTCCAAACTACATTCTGCTTTAACTCAATTTCCCCCCCCCCCTCTTTTGCCGGTCTCAGACATAGAAACATGTAGCTATTCCTACAAAAAGAAAGGAAACAGGAGTTGGGGGTGGAGGTGTGGGGGGGTGAGGTTAATAAACCATGTAAGATTCCCCCACCCCATCAGCTTGGATGAAGGCACCCATAAGCATCCATGCCGTCATTCCTTAGGAAAGAAAAGAGGCTTCCACAAACCGACCATCCCCTTACTTTTCAAAGACCATTGCTGGAGGCCAGAGCACTGAGGGACGGACAGTCTCATCCAGTCTGGCTCCTTGGGCATATTTCTTTCCTTTTTTGTCACAGCATTCTTGGGCTTGTGGCACGGCTTCCCCTCAATCCCGGCTGCAGGTGCCTGGGAGATGTGGGGAGGGAGGGAGGCCCCTTCCTTTTGCCCGCCTGCCTGCCTGCCTGCCTCCAGGGGTGCAGACCAGCAGGGTGTCTCCAGAGCTCCCTACAAAAACAACACTGAGAAGCCAACCCTGGAGATGCCTAATGGTTGGGCCTCTTGGGTGGCCTTTGAGAGGAAGGTGGCCCTGCTCCTGGGTTGAAGGGCCCTGCATCCAGACAGACAGCTCTAGGCTTGAATCTTCCAGGATCCTGAGGAAGAGGGGCTCCAGGTCCAGGCAGCAGCGAAGGAAGCGCAGGAGCCCTTCCAGCCTGGAGCTGTCAAGCTGGGAGTTCCACAGAAGGGGAAGGAAAGGAGCACAGATGCCTGAGAATTAAGATAGTTTTTGTCCTGCTTAAAAAGCATGTTTCTTTTCTCAAGTCTTCATGAATTTGATAGCCAATGATAAGCAGGGAGTGGAAATTGCCCAGTGGGAGAGCAGTGCCCTCTGCTAATCTCTGCAGAGGCTGGGTGGTCTGCATTCAAAAGGGGCTTGAAACGTGGATGCCATCCCACAGAGCAAGGAGTTCCCTTCCCACAATGGAGAGAAGAAAGGAAAGGCCAGCAAGCAGGCCAGAGAGGTGGGAATGGCTGCCTTAAAAGGAAGGGAAATCAAGTCCAGCAAAAAGAATATTTGAATGTCTCTTCCTCTCCCTGTTTTAGTACACCCCTCCAGGAATGGCTATCCTTGTTTATTTTATTTATTATTATTTTATTAGACACATTTATATGTGTTCTATATGTAAAGTGGGTGACTCCAAATCTACAAACCTGATTGGTCAATAAAATGAACACTGGATTGGTTCACTAGGAACCAATCCAAAGAGCTGCTAAAAGGCGGCAAATCTAAACAACTGCCATTGGCTGCAAGCAGGCAAGCCAGCTTGTATAAAAGGCTGGCCTCAGCTTCAGCCAAGTGTTCCTATTTACTAACTAGTTGAAGAATAAAGTATTTGTTGTTGGAACCCGGTCTACCTCGTGTGTTTTCCGAACAAAACACTGGCGACGAGGATGGGATCGTCCTGAACGGAAAAACCTGCACGCGGTGATAAGAAGTCCAGATTACAACCAAGATGTCTGGAAACAACGCACCGCCCGCACCCTTCAATCCCAACGAAGAGGATTGGGATTCCTATGCTGATCGCTTCCAAATGTATTTGGAGAGCAATGAAATGGAAGGCATTTCAGAGCAATGCAAGAGAGCTGTGTTCCTGACGCACTGCGGGCCAACAGTTTTTAAGATGGCAAAGGCCCTTGCGAAGCCCCGGGACGTTAAACAACTAACGTGGACAGAATTGCAAAGACTCCTCAAGGCACACTACGCTCCGATGGTGTCTAACTTAATAAAGTGACACGAATTTTACCGCAGAGACCAGAGAGAGGGAGAGACCGTCGCCGATTTCATCGCTGCCCTCAGACAAATAGGGGGTGAGTGTGAATTTTTGAACATAGACGAGGCAATGAGGGATCGCGTGGTGCTGGGCCTGAGAGACTCGACCGCACAGAGTAAAATGCTCAACAAGCCCAACATCACCGTTACCGAAGCCATCGCGGAAGCTACAGCCGCTGAAGCCGCGAAAAAATCTGCTGTAGCCATTAAAAAGATGAACACACACAGCAAAGAATCACCAGCCAAAGACAGAAAGCACCCTGCCACCACAACCCACTACGAAGAGTCGGGCGAAACAATTGAATCGAGCGAAGAGGACGACGAGGTCCACCGTTTGCTCACGAACAAAAAAGAGCGCGAAAGGAGAAATTGGCGGGAATGCGCTGGCTGCGGAGGAAACCATCCCCGAGCCGAATGCAGATTTCTCGATGCCATCTGCCGGCATTGCAAAAAACGAGGGCACATCGAGAAGGTCTGCAGGAACAAAAAATACTACAGCCCGACGAGACGCAGAAATTCCCCAACACGAGCCGAGCCTAAACGAGCCAAGAGAAAGTGGCAACAAGAGAAGCGAGCCAATACACACCAAACTGTCATTATACAGAGCGCTCAGACGGAAAGTGGGAAAAAAATTAAAGTCATCGTGAAAATCGAAGGAAAACACTGCAAGATGGAAGTGGACTCGGGGTCCTTCCTCTCCATGGTATCGTGGGACACAATAAAACAGCTAGTCCCAGGTATCAAACCCAAAGAATTGAAGAAGCAGCACCTAACCCTCAAGGACTATCAGGGAAACCAAATCCCTGTGGTAGGCATGGGACAATTCCGAGTCGCCTACAAACATCACGTCAAGGTGCTTCCGCTGACCATAGTCGACCAAGACAGACCAAGCCTCCTGGGCATCGAATGGTTCGCGCCATTGGGCATCGGGATGACCGGGGTCGATCGAGTGACTACAACTGGCTGGGAAGACGACCTCATCCGAGAATTCCAGGACGTTTTTGACGGCTCACTTGGCAAGTATCGGGGAAATCCCATTTCTTTCAATCTAAACCCCCAAATAGCCCCACGAAGAATAAAAGTCAGGCAAGTTCCTTTTGCACTAAAGGCAAAAATAGAGGAACAGCTGGACAAATTAATAGCCCAAGGGGTGTTAGAACCTGTGGACCATGCCAAGTGGGAAACGCCTATTGTCACACCCATTAAACCTGATGGGTCCATCAGAATCTGTGGTGACTATAAGGCTACCCTGAACCACGCATTACAACCAAGCGTATACCCGGTGCCAGTAGTCCAGCATTTGCTTCATTCCCTGGGAAAAGGCAAAGTTTTCGCCAAACTCGACTTGGCACAAGCCTATCAACAACTCCCAGTGGACCCAGAAACAGCAGAAGCACAGACTATAGTCACCCATAAGGGCGCATTCAAATGTCACCGGCTCCAATTTGGAGTAAGCGTGGCCCCTGGCGTCTTCCAGAGTCTGATGGAACGCCTTCTAAATGGCATACAAGGAGTCGTTCCCTATTTTGACGACGTCCTAATCTCGGCCAGAGATGAAACTCAATTAAGGAACAGACTCAAAGAAGTATTAACTAAGTTTAGGGAATCTGGCCTCAAGGTAAAAAGAGAAAAGTGCTGTTTAATTAAGAACAGCGTCGAATTCCTGGGCTACTCAATAGACGGAGAGGGTATCCACCCCACAGACAAAAAAGTTAAAGCAATCAAAGACGCTCCTGAACCAAGAAATAAAACCGAACTACAAGCATTCTTAGGATTAATTAATTTCTATAACGTGTTCCTGCCAAACAAAGCCACTATAGCAGAACCGTTACACCGTCTGCTAGACAAAAAGGCAACTTGGACTTGGGGTTACAAAGAAAAAAAAGCCTTCCAAAATATTAAAAGCTTGCTAACATCAACAAACGTCCTCATCCAATTTAGCAACACTCTGCCATTAACAGTGACCTGCGATGCCTCACCATACGGAGTAGGTGCCATCCTGAGCCACCAACTACCTGATGGCAGAGAAGCACCCGTCGCATATTACTCTAGGACTCTATCAAAAACTGAGTGGAATTACAGCCAATTGGACAGGGAAGCTCTAGCAATTGTCGCTGGAGTAAAACGCTTCCACGAATACTTATATGGGCGGACTTTTCAAATCATAACGGACCACAAACCGCTAATGGGGATTTTGGCGGGAAACAAGCCAACACCTAATATACTGTCCCCAAGAATGACGAGATGGTCAGAGTTCCTAGCAGCTTATTCCTACACTCTGACACATCGGCCAGGGAAACAAATTTCCCATGCGGACGCTTTGAGCAGAGCACCCTTACCAGCAACCGACGAAGACCCGGCACCAGCGATGACAACGCTACAAATCGAGACTTGCCCCGATCTACCCATATCAGCTTATGATGTCGCCAGAGCCACCGCAAAAGACTCATTGACTGCCCGCGTTCTTAGCTGGGTAGGTAAAGGCTGGCCGGAGAATCAAAAAACTGAAAACTTTAAACCTTTCCGGTCCAGACAGACTGAACTTTCAATCCAAAAGGGGTGTTTGTTGTGGGGTGATCGGGTAGTAATCCCTGCCAAATTACAGCCCAGGGTACTTAAGTTGTTACATGAAGGGCACCCGGGAATGGTTAAGATGAAAAGCCTTGCCAGAAGTTATGTTTGGTGGCCGGGTATTGATAAGGACATAGAGTATTGGGTAAGCTCATGCCACAAATGCCAGGCAATTAGACCGTCCCCACCAAAAGCACCCGTTAAGGACTGGGAAACCCCTCGGGGACCTTGGTCAAGAATACACATTGATTTCGCGGGTCCTACCAAGGGGCATACCTTTCTGATTGTCGTTGATGCCTATTCAAATTGGCTTGAAGTAAAAGTTATGCCATCAACGACAACAGAAACTGTAATCAAAAAGCTGGACAACCTTTTTGCCACCCATGGCATACCGGACGTTCTTGTCTCAGATAACGGGCCACAGCTAACCAGCATACCATTTGAGCAATACCTCGCCTCCCTAGGTATAAGACATGCCCTAACCGCGCCGGCTCACCCGGCTGCGAACGGCAGGGCTGAGAGAATGGTCCGGTTTACTAAAGAAGGTTTGGAACGAATGGACGCTGGAGATGTCCAACAGAAAGTAAACCGTTTGCTCACACTCCAGCACATAACGCCCAGTACCATAACCAATAAGTCCCCAGCAGAATTACTTATGGGGCAAAAATTAAGATCTCACCTTGATAGGTTACACCCAAATTTTACCCCAGAAAACCCCCCTGACTCCTCTACACGGTTCAGACAATTCGAAACAGGCGATTTGGTATACGCTAAAAACTTCACCGGGGACCCGGTATGGCTACCAGGACAGATTATCCAAATTACAGGCCCCAAATCCTACCAATTAAAATTAGACGATGGCAGGGAATGGAAGCGGCACATAGACCAGCTTCGATCTCGAATTATAGAGAGAACCACAGACTTACAAACATTCACCGAAAAAACCGGCGAATTGCAAACCAAGGTGGGGGGGGAAAGGCGAGAAATAAATAAAGAACTGTTTAAAACCAAACCCAATGAAACATACGAACAAAAAGAGCAAATAAAAGACTCACTGTTTGGAGAGACTTGCGTGAAGAGCCCATCGGAAGGGGCCAGCCAGGCCAGCTCGACCTGCCCAGAGGAAACGGGAGGGAGCGGCAAAACCGCCAGCCTAAGAAACTCAGGCGGCGGTAAAATGGCTGACTCACCCTTTCAGACGGTTCCAGGGAGAAGGACGGACGACACGGCAGCCCCATCCGAACCGGTCAAAGTCTTCACTAAGAATGAACCGCGCAAGTCAAGTCGAGTCCGGAAAAGCCCCGCCTACCTGCGAGACTACGTCACCACGTAGGACTGAACTAAGAGGGGAGGGGTGTTCTATCTGTAAATTGGGTGACTCCAAATCTGTAAACCTGATTGGTCAAATAAACTAAGCATTGGATTGGTTCACTAGGAACCAATCCAAAGAGCTGCTGAAAGGCGGCAAATTTAAGCAACTGCCATTGGCTACAAGCAGGCAAGCCAGCCTGTATAAAAGGCTGGCCTCGGCTTCAGCCAAGTGTTCCTATTTACTGACTAGTTGAAGAATAAAGTATTTGTTGTTGGAACCCGGTCTACCTCGTGTGTTTTCCGAACAAAACAATATGGTAGCCCAATACACACTGAGGTGACTCCAAGTGGCTTGTAACATTGAGGAGGAGCAGCAAATAAAACCTGAAGTGATTTTTATTCTGTCCCTGCAACCTTTTCTTTGGAGGCAGCAGTGGGGAAGAGTTGCTGTGGCTCCTGGACGTGACTTTTTCAGAGGTTTAGCAGCAACAGGAGAGGCGGTTTAGGGTCAGCAACTGTCAGGCCACCTTTCATGTATTGGGGCTGAACTTGGAAGACTTGGGAAGCAGACTTTTGGAAGCCCACGGCCTGTAACGCAGCTGACCAGCAGATCCCCCAGAAGGCTGTAAAGGAAGAGGAGGGCAGGCAGTCTGGCCCAAGAGGGGCCTCAGGGCAGGAGAGCCAGCTGGGAGGTCCACATCAGCCGCCATGGCCAGCCGTTCTTCAGAGGAAGGAGAGCCTTCGCAACCAGGCTGTGAATTGGTTTTCATGCTCGCATTGACAGATTGGGAAAGCAGTTTGTTCTACCAAATTTAACAATGATATATCATTATCACAACTTTGGGAGAAATCTATAAAATCAATAAGTTTGTAGCCTGAACAGGATTTGCATCGCTTGCTTGCTGTGCTGGTGTCAGGCATGGCCATATGGATTGAGTCACAGCCTAAGATCAATGGAATTTGTGGACAGTGAGCTCAATAACAAGCCCATCTGAGGAGAAAGAGATGTAAAAGGCAAATTTACTAGATAAAAAAGAAGCTGATACCTTTTCCGTGCATGGCTGCAAAGGAAGATGCAGCTGTGGCTACTTGGGAGGTTTTGAGGTTCATCTGAATGCGGGGGGGGGGGGGGGGGGGGGGTTGCCCACATTCCCGAGTGAACACGGAGGATCTGGGCTTCTCCCTGCAAAGCCAGGACTGGGCAGCTGGCCAATCATGGCGGGGTGGTGAAGGGGGAGGGGGAGGGAAGACAGACTGGAAATGGCCAGGGGCCCTTCTGGGCAAGGACCATCCCACAGCTCTATTGACTGCATGCTGGCTAATGGTCCAAAATATCATGGCATAATTAAATAGCTTAATGAATTCACAGCTCTTTTGTTTGAAGGAGGCTCAGAAGGCCCATTTCAGGAGGCCCCGCGAAGAGAACTGCCAGCCCTGAGTTAAGGGTGGGAAAAGGAGCCTTTGGAGGCATTTGGAGGCTTCCTTATCCCAGCATGTGAAGCAAGTGATGCTCTGGAACAGCCAGGCTTCCTCCCGGGTCTTTCGTGAAACAAAAGAGGCCCTGGGGTGGGCGAGACAGGCTCCTCCTTGGGGCCCAAGGCCGGCAGAGCACTTCCCAGCAGGCGGGCAGGTCTGTGTGGCCCCAACCCAGCTGCTCTTATCTTCCCAGATTTAAAGAGGTCTAAGAATTCATCAAGTAGAAAAGGACATTTCATTGCATGCTGCTGGAGAGTACTTATTTTTAGTCTACGATAGCTTGACTAAGAAGTGATAGGAATTTATCTTTGTCATGTTACATAGATCCACATACACAGCCATTACAGGACTCTGTGATTTCAAAGTATGGTCCAGTGACTGTATGTATATTTGTTCAGGAGTCTCTAAAGGAGGCTGAAGGGTTGCTGGACTTTCCCTGTGAAGTTTGGCTTAGCTGCTGTCTTGCTTTGGGTTGAAAGATTTGTCAAGCATTGGCTACAGAGGTGTAAGGAGGATGAAGAGAAGGATTTGGACCCCTGCTTTGCATGCTTGTTTGATGCTGCTGGATAAATAAACAAGGGAAATCCTTGGTCTTCCACACGGATGAAATGATGGGATAAGCAAGACCAAATGGTGCTTTTGTCCAGGGAGGCTTGACAGGTGGAGTAGGAAAACTGGAGAGCCAGAGAGCTCTGGATGTCCTGTGTGGATCACCAGGAGAGCAGGTGGAACAAATAAATGCAGCTGCCTTTGGAAAAGACTTCTCTGTAGTCCAGCCTTCACCAGGAACAGCAACTTGTGGCCATGGCAGCTGCAGCGGAGGTGGGTGGCCAAGGATGTGGGGAAGGGGAGTGAAGAGTTGGCCAGCAGCTATAAGAAGATTTAAGGGAGATCCCTGGGGGACATCCCCATTTGCTAATAGGTGAGAGACGGACAGAAAGAGGAGCAGTCTGAAAGCTATATGAATTATTTCTATAGATATCACCTGCAAGGAAGACATCAGCTTTATTTTCTCTGGAGAGATTCCTTAATATAGGCAGAACACAATAAAGTAGCTGCCTGAAGCTCTACCCCTGTGGCTCTGGTTTCTTGCACAGAAGGTGATTCAGTTTTACTGAACCTTTGTTTCTTTTATCATTCTTGGAGCAGCTCTCCAGCAGATCTATCTGTCCTTAGAGTACCCTTTAGGTCTTTCTCCTGAATCATAGCTGTGATGGTGAACAGCAACTAATTATGTTAGCTGAAGAACAAGTCTTCTTTGCAATTGTGACATTATTTCCTCTTAATCATTTTTCAGAGTTGCTTTATTAATGAATACCCATTTGAGGGATGAGAGAAGAAGTTAGAAACCTGGCTTCTGCAATGGCAGTTTTCACCTTATATTTAGTGGCAGTAACATTCCCCATTCCTGCATTGTACTCTGCAACCGTCCCCAAGAGTGGGAGGAGGCCAGGCCAGGGTGGTCTTTCTTCCACATCCAGAACTTCTGGGCTGCCCTTGGAGACTGCATAGCTTTCTTTGCAATCCCCACCTGTGCTGTGGCTGACCCGTGGGAATTCTGCTGAAGACCCTTCCTCCCCTCTCAGCCCATGGGGTCCCTGAGGAAGAGGGAGGTCTGGTGTAGGGGCCATACGCTGTTGGATTTCAGTGGGGCAGCCTGTGGCTTTTTGCCTTGAGTAAGAAGCAAAGTGCTGTTTTGTTTTTGACACCTTCTCTGAATTCTCAGAGGAAAGCATTTCCCCATCTTCGACAGGAATCAGGCTTATCTGGCCTCTCTCAGCCTCTTGAATTACTAATGCTACAGTTGGCCAACCCAGGAAGGTTTTGGTTGATTTGTTTATTAATTGTTCTAAAGAGGGCATTTGACATGCAGTCCCCACTTTTTCCTTCGGGAGTTGAGGAGGAAAATGGAAAGTGGTTTCAGCCCTAATTGTATGGAAAGCGCTTTTTTTGTGTGTGTAAATGCAAAGGATGCCCCAGTCTAGACAGCAGAGCACCAACGTTCAGGACTTTCCCATGTGCCAAGATCCTTCCCAACCTTCCCATCTTATTCTAGAAAGCCATCGATGAAAACATCTTGCCGTTTAATTCAGAGAAACACTACTAACTTGAAAGATCAGCTTTTAAAAGAACGGCTTTTAAAAGGCAAAGTGAAATAGTTGAATGGGACAGAAACAAACGATGGTGCCAAAGCTGGAATTGGAGGTATGGTAGCAGTATTCCAGTATTTGAGAGTTTGACACAAAGAGGAGGGGGAGTCAACTTATTTTCCAAAGCATCAGACAGGACAAGAAACAATGGATGGAAACTGATCTAGGAGAGAAGCCACCTGAAACTAAAGAAAAACTTCCTCACAGGGACAATTAACCAGTGGAACAGAAGTTGCCTTCAGAAGTTGTGGGTGCTCCATCACTGGAGGTTTCTAAGAAGAGAGTGGACAGCCACTTGCCTGAAATAGCATAGTAGTATCTCCTGCTTGAGCAGGAGGTTGGACTAGAAGACCTGCAAGGTCCCTTCCAGCTGATTCTGATTCTTGTAGGCCCTGCCTGGAATCATTGTGGATGTAATCTTCAAACCATGCTTATGGTGGTACCAAGAAAATGTGCCCTTTCTAGATGAACCAATTGTATCTTTGTACTTGATTCAGCTTTTATCTTACACCAGACACCAAAATATCCTGAGCCCTCTTCAAAATACAGCCCTTTTCTTCCTCAGGGAAAAATGCATGGGTGCCAGTTTGCTTCAGAGGTCTAAGGAAGGTCTTATCCAGCCGTGCTTCAGGCAGGAAGAGGAAGGGTTGAATGGCCAGTGTCCTGGATTAATTAATGTGAGAAGAGGAAGAGACAAGGGTGCAGTCTAGACATGGGTGTTTAGGGGACCCAGGTGGGATTTGCTGTGGCTAAAATTCTCCATGACCTTCTGCCCCTGGGGAGAATCCAGAGCATCAACCAGCAGAAGGTTTCATTTGCCTGTCTGTCTTTCCAGATGCAAATGCAGCAGCATTTTATTATGTGGAGAGACATTCAGTCAATCAAATCGTTGTCACTAAGATGCTAATTACTTTCAATAAATGTACATCGCCCACTTAATGCAATGAGAGTTTAGAAAATAATACACCTTTGATAATTACAGCAACCAAGATGTGCCCATCAATCTAATGTTTTAGGTTTCTGATTCATTTGCATTCTTTTATTTGTATTAAATGAGCTTTCAATTATTTTGATTGATTCACTTGGTCTTCAGAAGAAGAAAAATAGGATATGAAGATTTCATGTAAAATAGTGTGTGTGTAGCTTGCCATATAGAAATGATGTGGTAAGATAGCCTTTTCCATTAAGAAAGGAAGGCAGAAGGACCACGGGGTGGGGGGAGATCTCTTTGCACTGGCTTGACAGAATGAGGGGTGGGATCCAGCTTTCGGCAGGAACCTGGCCGCCTCTGTTGTGCATCACGGTGACCATCACCAGGACCTTGGATCCAGGACTGGAAGGAGATTCTGCATCAGGGCGGGGGCTGCGAAGGGGTCAAGAAATAGGCCCCACGACATGCCCAGATGTTGGGTGGAGGAGACTCTTTGCTGCCAAATGTTTTCCCTTCCTTGGGCCCCTCCCCAGCCAGTCTTCTCCCTGATGGATGGATGGATGGATGGATGGATGGATGGATGGATGGATGGATGGATGGATG
>BLBF01000045.1:310108-321284 GCA_015471245.1 Laticauda colubrina | reverse complement strand
ATGGATGGATGGATGGATGGATGGATGGATGGATGGATGGATGGATGCCTCCTCAGGTGAGCCAACAGAAGGCAGAAAGAAACACATGGGGGTTCATAGGAAAATACTCTCTCTCAGCTTATCTGCCTTACCTGGTCTAAACATTTTGTGTTCCTGGTGGCCGAACAGAATAATCTGTTCTTCAGAGTATGAAATGGTTCGTTTTCATTTGCAATGATGCCCAGGAAACAGAAGCAGGGTGAGAGCAAAGTTCTGAACTATTCACAGGTTTATCACTGGTCATTACTGGCTGTCTCTTTCCAGCATCTATTCTGTTGTGGGCTCAGTCCTCCTCTTTGCAACTGAATTACACAACCATGTTTTTTTTTGGATGCCTTACCAATTAGTATAGTAGGAAGGCTGCAGTCCAGAGAACTTCGGGAAGGAATGTCTCACAGATCCTTTTCAAAAGGCAACTGGACTTTCTTGGTTTTTTCTTTGAAAACGTTTTACTTCTGAAGAAGCTTCTTGGATGAGAAGGGGAATGTTTTCAAGGAGAAAAACCAAGAAAGTCCAATTGCCTTTTGAAAAGCACCTTTGGGACCCCAATGACCTGGATGATGGAGCATCTCTAGATACTTAGCGGGTGAGTCTTGAGCTTATGGGCTCACAGGTAACTGGGCAATAGCCCCACTGTGTAGCCAGGCACCTCTGCATTGTCGGGGGCGGCCTTTCCGCTTACCAGCCATCAGTTTTGGCTAATTACAAATTATTTGCCAATTACAAATACAAAATACAAATCTGTGTAAGAATGTAACAAGAAAAACATTTGAAGTCATGTGCATTTTGTACGCTGTTTAAAATGTCTATATCCTTCAAGCTGCTTAGAGTCCCCAAAAGTGAGTGGGAGGCTCTAAATAAACAAAGAAAGAAAGAAATAAGCTCAGTGGTTGAATTGCATGCAGGGTGGGGGGGACGAGCATCTGCACAAGTGTGGATCAAGTCCTTTCTAATGTCAGCTTTGGTGCAGAGCATGGAATTATTTTTCCATCTTAGCCCAGCGTTCTTCGAAGGTCAGGCTTCCAATTGGGTTGCTACTGTCTTGCTGCAGAGTTTCCAAGGCACCTTAATTCTTGGCCTGCCGTTGATGGATGGAGCAGTTTGAATTCTGACAGGCAGCAGTCTAGCTGCAGTGACCTGCAGCGGCCGATGCCAGCCTGCTATTTTATGTCCGTTTGTCAGCAGAAAGAAAACAAAGGCCTTGGAGTTGGTCCTTCCTGACCTATCAGGAGGGAGGTGGGGGGGGGGGTGCCCCTCTTTTCCCCATCAAAGAAAGAACCCTCTAATCCCAAACAAACTCAGCTGAACAAAATGCTGAGTCCTGAAGCTGTGGCGCTTGGATTTCTTGCCCTGCAGTTTGCACCAACTCTCCACTCTCCCTCCTGGGACCCTTCACTCCCACATAGGGTGCCTGGCACAATTTCCCAGGCTCTTGCCCTGCTGTTGCTTCCTCCTCAATATTCTTCTTTGCGAAGAATACGAAATGAAGAGTATTGTCAGAACCATGGCTCGCAGCAGTGGCCTATTCCAGGCTTCTGACTTTTCTTTCTGTGGCTTCCCTATAGAATTATGCATAGTGCATAACATGGGCAGGATAGTATTCTTACTAATGGGAATAATTTGATGATTTCTTGTTCTGAAACAGAGGAATAAATGGCGGATTTTCTTCTCAGCTTTTGGAATTAGCCCCATGGCCTGGCCTTCTGTTTCTTTTCGTCAGAACAAACTGTTCACGGTTAAAACTCCCTCCTTGAAAAAGGGCTGATTGTATGAATTGTATCTTTTCTCATAAAGGTGCACTTCATTTTTTTTCTTCTCGGCTAAAGAAACAAAAGCAAATAGCTTCCAGTTTCACAAAGCAGAAAGAGGAAAACGAAACGGTTAACTAATTCCCCCTAGTATTATGGAATAAAGTTTATCCAGTTTTGAATGTAGGGCCATCTGTTTGCGTACTTTGCAAATCTTAGGTCTGATAGGAAAAAACTGAGCACATCTTCTGCTTGTTAAGAGGGAGTGAAGGATTTGTTGGTTTTATTTGTCAAACATTTCACTAATCACAGATTAAAATGTGGATCAGTAGGAAAGCTTTCTTCTGAACACGTTCATGTTCACAAACACGTGAAACCGTGTCCTAGACAGTACGCTAAATATTATCAGCTCTTACTGTCCTTTCCCCATTTGAACTAAATCTTTGTAAAATAAGCAGGAATGGTACTGCCAAGGGCTGCATTCAACACACTCCTCCCCTCCCCCAAGTTGGGTCAGTAAGCAACTGGTCCCAGGGCCGTGGACCCCAGAAAAGGAGAAGCAGAGGCGTTTCCTCTCTCGCTGGCCCCCTATGGATGGAGGGATGTCTGGAGGAAAAGGCTGCAGGGACTCAGAGCCTGCCTGCCTTTGTCTGCAAGGAATAGACAAAGATTGGGGGGAGGGATACACAAGGCAGGCCATAGCAAAGAGCCTTCGCTCAGCTGAGCTCAGGCGGACCATGTTTGCAGAGGCAGACCTTGGAATCTGACCTTCTGCCAAATTGGATCAAGCTTTTCTCCAGGAGCGTTAAACACCCCCCCCCCCCCCCCCTTGGGGCAGCCTCCCCCCCTCCCCCCACAACTCAGCAGCCGCACCCGGGAACGGATGACACACCAACCACGGATTTCATTCCAGTCTGTCCATTTTGTATAAAAGAACGATGAGGGGTGTGTAAATCTGTTTTTCCTATCAATTCATCCTTTCCTCATCTGGTTGGAAACTCTTTCCTTATTGCCTAGGAAAAGCGCCTCATTTTCTCTCCCTCCCTCCCTCCCCCACTAAGCCTAGGACACCTGCAGTAAAATAGTGATTTATAGTTCTTAATGCCTGAGTTGCAGGGTAACATAAAAAATACAACAGCTGAAAGAAAGCAATGTTTTTGTGGGATGAACACCATAATTTCCCTCTCTTCCCTCTCTCTCAATTACTTTCCTACAGTATTATTATTACCATTACTGTTACTACATGTGGTAGTAGTAGTAATAGCACCAGTGGTAGTGGGAGGCAGCACGTAATAATTGATAAAGGTAGTTATGCATTCCCAAGACCCTTGAAGCAGTGAGACATTTGTGAAGATAAGCTTAAAGAAACCACATTAATACAGAAAAAAGTCAACACTCTATCCTTGATTTACTCCTTGCTGAATGGGTGCAAAGAAACACCATCTGAGCAGCATCTTTAGCAAGAAAAGAGGATGTGTTTGGGAGCACTGAAACTCAGCTGCCTTTAAGCAATAGAAGCATCACGAAGCCATTTTAATCCGGTAAATTATTTACTCAATAATTGGAGTCCATAATTCTCAGGTTGTGTGAGACTTACTAAGGATCTTGGTCTCCCCAGACCAGAGGAAGGCCTGGGACAACTGGAGCTGCCAGTGGGCAGGCTTGGGTTCTTGTCCCTCATCACAAGGGGCTCCTTTCAATGATTTGAAACTAGTTATTTTGATGTTTCCAATATTTTCCAAGCAAAATATTTAGTCCTTTTTCAGCTCCAATGACAGTGTCAGACAAAACATACATTTTAAAATATATGTTCTTTGGCAAAATTCCCATGAGCCCGTGATGTAAGCCTGTTTCTATCACGTGATGTAAGTGTATTCCCTAAGCCCACATGATCATCATCTTTTTAGGGAAATTGCATTAAATTATTAGTGACAAATTTACTTCTTTGCCAGTTTTTTTTTCTAGAATTTTACTTCCACCTTGGATGTTTTGTGCAACTTCTTTATGCAGCTTTGCAAGAAGCCCCTCCCTGGGAGAGCAGGCTGTGTGCCATTTGTCAGAAATGGTGTAGGGTCTCCTGCTTGGGTGGGGGTTGGACTAGATGACCTATAAGGTTCCTTCCAACTCTGATTATCTGTTATTGTTATTGGGTTTCGCCTTGGTGGTTGGCCTGAGCTCCAGACAGAGGGAGCAGATCCTAGCAAGGCAGGCTTTAGGGAAAGACCAGACTGGTACAAGATGCAGGTTGCCCCAGCCAGGTCTTTTCTGCTCGGGGCCTGTCGGGCTTGGGGTAGAGATTGGCTGGGAGAAATTGTCCCCAGTTGGCCGCAGGGTTGCTCCTTACATTTCCTTAAATCGGGGTTGGGTGTTTCCCATTGCAGTGAGCAAAGAACAGCTTATCTGCAAGAATGAGGGGTGCACGCCCCCCCCCCACACACACACCATTTTTGAATGTAGAGTCACGGGCACTTTGTCCATTCACAGAGCTATTAAACAATTGTGTCCACTTGTCTTGTTTGTCTGTTGTTCGAGAAAGGGAGAAAAATGCTTCCCTTGACCATTCTCTCTTGTTTTCTCTTAATTGTGCTGATCTTCAAATTCTTCTGAACACAGGAGTCAATTGCCCAGTGACATCCGCAGCTGCATTCCCAGACAGGCCCTCTTAAGGCTAATGCAGCACTGTCCCACCTTTCATCCCACATGAGAAGAGAAGGGGTTTGGTTCAGAGGAGGGGTCTGGCTTGGCCCTTCCTGGTTCATTGTGCAGAATGGAGCTTAGGAACAATTAAGTGGATGCAGGAAATGGATTAACCTTCTCCTTCTCCTTTTGCAGGCTGT
This sequence comes from Laticauda colubrina, assembly GCA_015471245.1. NCBI lineage: Eukaryota > Metazoa > Chordata > Lepidosauria > Squamata > Elapidae > Laticauda > Laticauda colubrina. Next base: position 316,660 of record BLBF01000045.1, on the reverse strand, counting down.
ACCTCCTAACAGAGTCCTGAGCATCCTTTAAAGGGAAATGACAGCTGGACTGACCTTTCTCTCCATATCACGTGATAGAAACAGATTTAGTGGGACTCAGGAACCCTTGAACAAGCTTTCTTACTTCCCCAGCTCCCCATTCACAGTGGCCGAAGCTACCTGCACTCTTAGAACGATCTCATAGCAAAGATATTACTCTACCTAGACTGGGCATCCTTTTTGTCCTTCAGTGGCTTTAGACTTGCAGTGGCTCTTTACCAAGTTATTCTAATGTTTCCAAATGGTCAAGCCAAATATTTGGTCCTTTTTTCTTATTTTCCATGACAGAATAATAGGAACTTATTTGCATCCACTAGGATGCAGGGAAGTACTGGTTATAAAACAGCCATTTGATTGCATGGTGATTTGAACTAAATGACTAATGTTGGTGGAAACTAATAGATTTTCTGCATGCACACACACACACACACACACACACACGCACAATTAGTGCTGTTTGTGAATCTCCCACATGCCTGACACATATCTGCTACAACTATAGCTGATGCCATGCCAGCCCATCATGCTCTTGTCAGCTCTCATTAGCCTGGGATCAATGTCCAGCTCTAAGCACAACTCAGATTAAAAATAGAAATGCAGTGTTACCACAAATTTCATCAAGTAAATACGCTGGATAAGGCAATGGATTAGTTGTGACCTCTTTGACATAAAAAAGTTTAAAAGCTGAAGCTAATGCTTTCTGATGGGCTTTTGTTGACAATGAAGGGACTGGCAAGGGAAAAGCCAATCTTAGCAAGCCAAAAATATTCTCAACAAATACAATTTCATTGATACAGATGTATTACGTGGCATCAACAGTTTTATGTGATGGTGGAACAAATCCAAAAATAGATTAAAATAAATGTTTCCCTCAAACATTTAAAATACCTAGCTGTGTCTCTGTGACTTTGCTATGATGTACAGTTTGGGACTTAGGAAGTTAAATCCTGTTTCCTCCTGTAAAGCCTTGGAAAAAGGAAGACTGTCACCTCCAGGCTTTACCGAAATCAGATGGCCAAAAGTAGTGCCCTCCCTGGCAGCATTTAACCCAGCTGTTCACACAGTGTCTCTCAATATTCAGGAGCCTCTTGAAAACCATCCTGGAATTGCCGATGTGGCTGGCCTGCTTGAGCTGCAGCACACAAACTTTGTAGGAAGGAAGAACGTGGCTTGTGAAGTTTTGCTGGAAGTGTCATTTGAAAAAAAAATGTGCAGTCAACAGTGATTGGTATTTGGGACAAGACAGGCTCAAGAAATTGGGACTTATTTCATGGCCTTGAAACCCTCAAGTTTCAGGGAAATTAGCCTGTAGGAAGTCCCCTGTGGGAAATTGTCCTCTCCCAGCCCACTCAAAGGTTGGATGCCACACTGTGGGTTAAAATGGTACTCCTGCCCTTCCCCGGGTCCACGGAAGGGCTTTTGGCCTTCACCCCCCATGCTGAGGGAGATCTCTAGAAGGAGGCTCTGTTGAGGGGAGAAATGCTGATGAAGAAGAGAGGTCACTTCGTGCATCATATCAGACAGTGACGGGAGAAGTTTCTTTAAGGCCTTTAAACATCCTGGGTGGAAATAAAGGGCTATTGGAACTCAGACAGAAGGAAGGAGATCAGGGCCAGGGGAGGGTTTTAAAAATTTGGCTACAGCATTTAAGAACCTTTCCTAACCAGAAGAGGGCTTTCCAACCTTCTTCCTCCTTGGGTCACTAGGGTGAGAAGTAGCTTAGAGGAGGATCTCAGCCGTATTATTTATTGTTGGCGTATCTGTGTCTGTCTGCCAGGTGTTGTGATTGCCTTTTAGCCCCTCAAACCTTCTCTCGCCTTAATCCCCCCCCCCTTTTTTTCCCCTTGGTGTGAATTGCGCTGGCATTAAAGAGTAGATAGAGGCCTTCAGATCAATAGACAACATCTACCTGGAGGGAGAGAGGGAGGAAGGGAGGGAGGGGGAATCTATCAGACACACCACAGATTCAGGCGTCTCTCAAAGATGTGCAGCTTTCTAAATAATAGATGCTTGAGAAGCTGGATTGTTAACAGGAGACGTGTGCAGAGCTTCCCAAGCCCTTTTCTGAGCCAGCCTTGGATTTCGAATGTTGTGGGTGTCGCTTTTTTACCAGGGCAAATTCAGCAGAACAAGCAGCAGGGACTGAAAAGACAGCAATGGAGGGAGCCCATTGGCCCTTCCCTGGAATGCTCCAGGATGTGGCAGTGCACGAGTCCTCTACTGTGTGCCCATGGCCACGCAGGTCACCCTTTCTGCCAGGCATGCAAGCATGCAAGATCAGGGCCCTGAAAATGCCAGAGAAGAGAGGTGGCATTGGTAGGCCCTGCCTCCCGCCAGCCTCTGGCTTCCGTTCCGTGTGTTTGATGCTCTTTCTATCCTCTGGTTGTTTCTGAGAGACTGAAGATGCAATCTCATTTAAAAGAGATCTCTGCACCTTCCCCCCAGCCACCCAGGAAACTAGAGACAGGGCAGGAGGAGAGAGATGGCCTCACCTCCTCTCGCCTTTTGCTCTGATCCTGGTTTCACCTGGGAAAAATGGGACTGAGCCTCTGGAAAAGGCCTCCCCACCTCGTAGGTTGTACCGTTTTGGTGAAGGAAACCAGATAAAGCCAGGCATCTTTATTTCTCTTCTGCTTCTCTTGCACCATGCAATGGGGGTGGGGGGGGCGGCTGGAGTTCTACCCCACAGGCAAAATGTGGGGCTGCTGATGAGCTTTCTTGGAGAGCAAACTGGAATCTTCTTTCAGCTGCCCTCTCCTGCTGCCCAGATCAGGAAAGGACCCTCCTAGAGGGGATCCAAACCAGCCGGTGACTCTGGCCTTTCTTCTGCCCTTGACTTGGTCACTTCCCAGCTGCTTTGAAGGAAGGCCTCCCTCCACCCCCACCCCCACCCCTGGGCTCCAGGGAAGATGCTGGGGTTCCGGGAGAAGAGCCTGCCTCAATTGCCTTCGCATCTGCTCACAGCCTTATTTTTGCAAGCTTATGAGGACTTGATTGACACAGAGCCTCCACTTTTAAAAAGAAGGGGGGGGGAGAGAATTAAATTCTTTGTAAAGGAGATGAGGACCCCTCTTGCCCCTGTTTTATGTAGAGGAAATGCAGCTGAGGGGCTGGGCCTGATGAACTGCTTTGGCTGCAGAAGAAACGCTTGTTGGTGTCAGATCCTGGGCATCTTCCTCACTCCCCCACCCCTCCCATTCCTGGCTTTTGGTCCCTCCAGGTGGATGAATGGATTCCAGATGCTGACTCCATCCTGCAAAGAGGTTGGGCGTGGGGGCAGCCTGGGAGATGCCCTTTGCTCTGGGCATCCAGGGGGTGACCCAAAAAAGGGACTTGGTGGCCTCAGGGTACGGAGCTGCCTCCTCCTCGGCTCTGAGTGGAGTTGGCCAAGCTGGTTCTCAGAGCTGCACCTCAGGCTGTGCTGCCCCACCAAAAAGCAAAGGGGCCCTTGCAGAAGATTCCTCCTCATTGTGACAGCTGGTATGTCTCACCTGAGAGGGCTGGCCCAGAAAGTTAGGGCTCTCATCTCTTAGGGTCTTTGCATTGAGAAATGGCCTGGCCAAGAGAATCTAAAATGTGTCATGAGTCAAGCACATTAAAGGTCAAAAAGGCACAATCAAAGGAAACCAAAACTTCAGGGGGCCTTGGCAGCTGCCTTTGCCCTGAGCACCAGCTGAAAATGGCTGCCCTTCGCTGCGCCTTAGATTGACTGCTGTAAAGGGTCTCCTTAGGAACTGGCTGTGCCATGAAGTACACCCGGTGGCAGAAGTGTGCTCCCTCTGTGTTGAAGGCAGTTTAAAGCTAAGGAGGGTTTTACATGCCACTCAGAGGAAAGGCTGAGCACCAGAACCATCCATCGCTACCTCCCAGAGTCCCCAGGACATCTGGGTGTAGAAGGAAGATGAATGGAGGGCAAGAAGTGAGCCAAGTTCGGACGAAGTGTGCTATGAAAGTGGGGGCTGAACTCTGGGCATGCTTGGAATGGCATAGAATGATCTGCTTCCTTAATGGATGCCATGTTGGGGGGGGGGGGGAGTAAGTTTTGCAAAAAGGTCAATTTGCTGGCTCCCCATTTTCACGCAAACCTGCTTTGAAGACTTCTGAAGGCAACCAGAAAAGAAAAATAAAATAGTTCTTCTACATCTTCATCCCTACAATTTGTACTTTGGGATTCTAGTGGAACCAGCATTTTTCTATTTTGCCAATGCAGTCAAATTAGATTGGAGAATAACCTGGGCTTTATTTTCCCATTTGCTTTGGACTGAAAAGTTCTGGATGGCCACTAGATAGTAGCAAAGATTTTGGGAGTTTTGTGGCTATCCAGATACTTGCAGTCCTGAGAGCCCCAATTTCTCCTTTTTAAGAAAGGATAATTGTGGTGCAGTACTGAGAGCCTGTGTGTCAGTAAGTCCACGTGGCTGTTCTATAAAAGAGATGCGTGTGAAGTTCATTTTAAATGAGTGAACAGCTGAATACACAGAAATAATGGCATAACCAAAGCTGAGATAAACAGAAAGTTTTAAACATTCCAGTTAGCTTCCCAGATGACAAATGGAGATGCCCATTAAAGTTTGTGTACAATTTGCTTGTTTTTAAATCAGTCCTTTTGTTCTTGTTCTTTATCAAAATAAGGTCTGGAAATTATTTTTCCACTTCTTTCCTCTATCTAATACTTAACATTTTTTAATCACTCTGAAGATAAAGGGATATACATTTATAATTATTCAAAATTGTCATTAACATTTAAGAAGACAACTGTTTCTTAATAGTTATTTTGCAAATGTCACTTTTCAAGGTTTTGGTCTAAATAGTATCAAAAGAGGCTTTTAAAGAAACCACAAATTAAGCCATTAACATTTATTTTCAGACAATACTCATTAAACTAGAAATAATTACTGTTCTTAAAAATAACTTCATTCATTACTTCTAAATTATATTATGTATATGTAGAATTTATCTTCATACATTTCTTTTGAAAAGATCAAGCTGGTTTACCATTGTACTCAGAAAGGGAAGGTGAGCCAATCTATATTTATTTAGAATTTCCATAACTGGAATCTTCAAACTGTTACATTCCATTCTATTTTGTTTTCCTTTTCAGGAAAAAGCCTACATAAAATAGAGCAAACATGATTCTGCATGGTTTTGTTTTGGTCATATTAAAATATCTTAATGACTTGCAAGTTGTTCTTCCATTTTTTTTAAAAAAAATGCTTTCTTATGGATACAACAAAATAATTGAAAATGACAGGTAGTTTTAATCATTTCTCCATTAATTAAAAATGCACTTGTCTGAAAAGCAGAATGGACTTAACCAATCCAAGCAGCTAAAACAATATTTAGATTTGAGTTTTTATGATGTTTAATAAATTTTAAATGACTTTTAGGTAGGAGTGGCTAACAAAGCAAATCACTTCAATGGCTCATCCCAAATAAGGATTGCATTTGAAATTTATGGAGTTCCTGATAGAAGGGTTATAATTTTCTATCTCATTTAAAACCTTATTTAAAGTTTTCCTTTAGGGAAAGCAAGCTTCCAAAAAAGGGAAACGTGTTCCCTGTGATGTGATATAAATGTTTGAAAATAAAAGGGCATTCAGAAAAACACTTCAGCTTGCTCATCAGCAGCCATCCGCTCGCTCCTCTACTTTCACCAAATGTCAGTTGTGTTTATCTTGCCTGAGAAAGATTAATGTTCCTGGGGATTGTAACTTAAAACAAAAGGCAACCCAGGCCGAAAGGTGGGGGGATTAACCCTTTTGGGAAAGGACCAGGCAACTGGTAGCATTGGTTTTGATGAGGAAACGCAGGCATCCATGCAAGTCCAACAGCTGGGGGAGTTGGCCACAGAGGTCCTTCCTGCCTGATCCAAAACCCACACAGAAGCTTGGCGGTTGCATTCCCAGGCATTTTCACAGGCAGTGATTGCTTTGTTCTTGTTAAGCATGTCGATTAAGGGTAATAAAGGAAGACTGTGAGGAATCAATTGTTTGCGCCCGTCTGCCTTCCCGCTCTGCTCCAACATAATTTTTGCTCTTCTGAAGTTGAATCCTCTAAGGTTGATAGTTGCTATCCAGGTTTTTTGGCAACTAATTTCAGAATCCGTAATGTATGATTTTGAATCCAATTTGTTGTTGTTACAAAATAATTCTGAGAGTGTTTACAGGTCCTTGAGAAGTGAGTGTGAAATTATACTTCGGTTGCAGTAGAGTATATTTTTGACTTCCTCCTGTGGGGAATCTCCTAGTGGCCTTGGCCCTTGCTGGGGGAGCTTGGAACAAGGTCCAAAGAGAAGGGCATTTCTGCTATTTCCAAATAATAATAACTCTGCGTGAAGCCTCCAATTGTTGGATTTTCATGGTAGAATTGTGGAATTGGAAGCAACTCAGAGGCCATGTAATCAACCTCTCGTCCTTGGTGCAGAATCTGTTAAAGGGTGGTAGGGAGTGAGTGAGTGAGAGAGAGAGAGAGAGAGAGAGAGAGAGAGAGAGAGAGAGAGAGAGAGAGAGAGAG